>BMAO01033850.1:0-25410 GCA_019973975.1 Trichonephila clavata | reverse complement strand
TTTGATTTAAAGTCATAACACAAAATCAAAACAATCTAGTACTCATGTGTTCATCCGCGGGTAGCGTGGTAGAAACGAAAAATAGTTCGGCAGATTTATGAGAACTAAATTTGTTTTTGAACCCCAATCTTTAAAATATGTAGCCAGTATATTAAAAAAACTTCTTTAATCCTGAATATCTTTTTAATTTGTTTGATAGTGTTAATTAACCATTTTTTGAAATTTTGAGTATATGTATATATATATATATATATATATATAATGTTTTATATTCGTAAAGGCATGCGTTCAAATCTGATACAAACAAACTCATTTCAAAATGAGTATGTCCATGTAGTCATTTTTGAGTATTTCTTTTTTCTCCGTGTATTGGAAATTTGTGTGAACAAGATATATATATATATATAAATATAAATAGGGATAGAGCGAAATAATAGTAAGAATTGAAAAAGGCTATATATTTTAAAAGGCTTTTATTCGTAAGAAAGTGAATGAATCCATACGGCAATATCTTACCATAATAAAACCTTGCCAAATAAAATAAGACCTTATCTCAAGTCCTGTTGAAATAAATTAATCCTTACGTGATACGAATCATAAAACTATCATATCTTTTTCGAGATATATTGTATTCAATCTGGAAATATATATATATATATATATATAATAACGATCAATATTTCACATATATTTTTGGTGTGAGGCAATTTATTTCAGTTGCAACTTCCCTTTTGTATTCGAAATCAATTTCACGAGATACCAAATCGTTTGAATGTCGTTTCATGAGCTTCAGTCTTTTCGGCTGGTTAATTCCGTTCACAAGTTTGTATTCGCTCAAAATTGAATCAATATATTTGTGTTGAATGCGTTCACTCGAAGTATTCAGCACGAACCTATTAAGATTTCGTGTAAATCCATTTCATTAAGGAAAATAATCAATTGTTCGAGTTATAAAACTATAAAGAAAAGATGTTTAATTTGATGGCAAAAATTATTCTGTGTTTTGATTACTATTAATTTATTCCAGTTTATTTAATGATAAATTATTCGGTTTTTTTTCCAATTTGTGGTTCTTCAAATAATCAAGGCAATTAGATTAATTTGTTTTCTCTAACATCTTTCAGCGTAAATTACATAAAACATAATTAAGCACGGAAAGAGTTAGATTATTCATATTTTATTGATATTAATAATTAAGAAGATTTACTCTAATTATGATTAATAATAAGTGTTTCATTGAAAAGAAAATGAAACAAATCATATCTTAAGTAAAGTCTTAATTTAATGCATCTTCGTTCCTCTGTATTAAAAATATGCACAGGGCATTTAATACAAATTACAGAAATTCAGACATTTTTTAATCAAATTCTTACATAAGACTGAGAATTATAAAGTAAAACTATATCCCAAATAATTATATTGTAGATCATAATAACACATTTTTCTTCATTATTTATTATTTATAACTACTCGTATTAATTATTAACCTCTCGTAATTTTCTGCGTATAATTAATATACATATTACTATTAAAAATATTATATATTTGAAACCATAGCAGATTAAGGTGAAATTTGAATGATATATGTTATTCATAATAACTATAACTTTAAAAAAAATTAATTGAAAAATTTTGTAAAGTTTTAAATAATATATAAGAAAGATCAATGACTATGCAATAAAATACACGCAATGCCATACAAATCTGAGCACCATTAAAAAGTTGAATAAATGAGATTTTGCATACGTAAGTCCATCGCTGCTGTAAGTTAAGTTATTCCAAAATCAAAGCAAAACGATCATTTACTACAGAAAAAATTACAAATTAATGGAGATTTTAGTACCCTATCGGGCCATCTCCAGCATAAATGCATGATGTAATATAGATGGGCATTAGGGCATACGTCCCATATGATCTCTTGCGACATCTCGTTTCAAAGTTGTTGTTAACGCGTCTCTAAATCTACCAAACTTGTAGGCTGTCCAACTTGCCGTCCTAAATGATACCAGATATATTCGACTGATGACAAATCTGGGGATCGAGCAGGCTAGGGAAAGTTGCAAATGTAGTGGAGGGAATCCTGTGAAATCTTTGTTGTGTCTGGGCTTGCATTGTTCTGCTGAAAAATAGCTCCTGGGAGTCCTGCCATAAGTGGCAACACATGTGGCTGAAGAATATTACGAACGTACCTCTCGGGTGTCATGGTGCTGAGGATCAACAATAGGGGTCCATGTGTCGTATGCGAGGACATCCCATATCCTCAAACCAGATGTGGGAGCAGTGTTCTGCTGTTTATCGAAGGCAGATTGAGACATTCAAATCAGAGCCTCCACACAGGTACACGATAGTCATCACTGCCCAAATTGAATCTGGATTTGTTTGACAACCTCGTAAATACAACTTCATTCCATTCGGATGCAGTCCAATCTCTTCAAGCGCGACACCATTCCAAACGGAGGCGGTGGTGATTGGGAGTCAGTGACAGTACACATCATGGCCCAACTGTTCTTCAGCCACGCACATTGTGATGGTATAGACTGACACAGAGGCTCGTAGTGAAGGTGCTGCTTGTTTATGGATATCAGACAATGAGTCTGTGTTATGCATACCTGTCGTATAATGTGATGGTCTCCTCGACTATTGGTATGTCGAGGACATCCTGAGCCTGGTCGCCGTGTAACAGACCTCTCTTTTGTCCACTGGTCTCAACATCTCCTCATAATAAAGTCGAGTCTTGATAATGAGCAACTCGCCGAACTGATCTTCCTGTTTTTATCGTACCTATGAATCGACAACTCACGATCTCTGACAGCTGCTCATATTATCTCCAATTGCGGCGTACTGTCATCTCTAGTTAAAAAGCGCCCCTCTGCAGTAGATGAAATACACTCAAACAAGCTCTATTTACCGATTTTATAATCCGAGGAGAATGAAGTTCAACGCCCTCTGGTGGCATTACGTAATGCGCAATCCCGTTGCTTTTCTAATATTACATATGTAATACATCAATGAATTGTAAAATTATTCTTATTCATGATTCATATTTTTCAGCAAAAGTGTATATCATATTTATATTACGAAACAATATATTATGTCACTGAATATAATTAAAAGAACTATAAATTCTAAAAGCTAATTTATTTCATTAAAAATTAAAACACAATATGATTTAATTACATTCTTTTAATTCCTTTTGATGAATTTATCTAAATTTCATAGCATATGTTTTCGAAATATAAAAAAAAATAACGTTTCAATTGTATTATAATTTACATGATTCCAAATAGATTCTGACATGCCAGTTTCAATTAAAATTGCTGTACAGTCATACAAATGCTCTGAGACGATCTCGGCATTTTATAGCTTTGGTCAAGCGACGTGGAAAAAAATTTTAGGTTTATTTCTTTTTAATATCCATTCCAAGCCACGTGAGTTTCGAGAAATAATGAAACGTTAATTTGCAGTTACCTACATTACTCAGCACGATAGTATTGTATGAAACTGGAATTGGAGCTCATTACATGATAAATACTTTCAAAGGAATCTGAACTATACTAGGATAGACTTGAGTGCAGTGGCACTCAATCTTTTTTTCCGCCTGGGCACATACATATAGCTATTTCACTCGGGCCGCAACATGAGGATCAATGGAGAAGGGAGATGCTATGAAAAGGACATTTAAAATGTGGAAAATTGGTCAAAATATTAAAATTGATACTTTTTTATTCTATTTTAAAACGATATTAAACTCTCTAACTTATCTCACAAAAAATAGGTTTCATGCATTTTTTTTACCCAGTTATGGGGTGATTTCGATTTCCTTTCATCAATGCCTCCTCCCCTCCCCCCCACCAATAATTTGTTGCTGTTGCAAAGATATTTTTAGGAAAGCATATTTATATAATCTTGACTGTGTTTAGCGATATAGTTGTAAACAAACTTAATAATATGACATTAATAATATAATTAAATATAATATTTTCACGATAAATAAAATAAGTGATTGATCCATGTTTGTTTTTCTCTACGAAATAGTTCAGATCCCAATTGACTTGAAACATTATATATTCTTTAAATATTTGTCGCTTGGAAGATATGAGGGGTAAGTAAAAATTAGTTTGACCCATAAATTGGTCGCAACTCCACTGTTATTTTTTATCAATAACCATTACAGTTACAAAAAAGAAAAAATTTGCCAGCACAACTAAAGTTACAATTCATACCAGCACAACATCGATAGCAAAATTGATACATTTAATTTTTGATTGATAGAATTCCTGGCTAAATTTTTAATGCATTGTTCTTAAACAATTTAACTTGCTAGAGAAAAGGGCTATGACCGGGCCACTCAAAAAGGTTCGGTGGGCCGCAAGTTGAGTATCGCTGCTCTAGTGGCTGAAAAAGAAAAGTCGTTGGGAATACGAGGTGCGACACACAAAAAACGAGACTGGTCCAATAAATCATTGTACTAACAGAATCAGTTCTTCATGATAGTATCACGTTCAAAGTAGTTCACTTCAGCATTCACATACTTCTGCATTCGGTGCTGCCATTGCTGGTAACAGTTCTGGAACGAGGTTTTTGCCTGAACCTGTTCAACTGAGGTAAAATGGAGTCCCTTTTTAAGCAAGATTTAACTGTAGGAAATAAAAAAAAGTCACATGGGGCCAACTCAGGGGAATAAGGAGGATGTCCCCTCACAGTAATCTGACTTTTTAAAGTGGGGGAAATTGAGTTCAAAGATTCCGTTACATACAAGTGAAGCTTATAAAAGGGTGTTAAGAATTATTAATGGTTATATAACTTAATTGAAAAATATTCAGCAGGCGAATGCAACTCGATTTATCTCTCTTTCTTAAACCTTATCTCCCATTTCTCGTACATAAGCACTTCTCTAAGCAGTACAAAGGAGAAGATTCTAGGTAGTGCAATCAATTTAGTTTTAAATATTCGTAAAAACTTATAAGAACCTTGATTCATTGAAAATAATTGAACCGAAAGAAAAAGAATAATATTGTAAAAAAATAAGAACAAAAGCATATTTTACATCATTTTTAAAAAAAAATTTATATGATCATAAGTCTTTTTCTGAAAATTAATCTCAACTGCAAAATAACCCTTATTGGGAACCTTAGATATTTCTACACTCCAAACAAAAGACTCGTTTGATACACTCATCGCAAAACACGATAAATTGTGATGGAAATGCGATACAATTTATTCATAAAATAATAAATATGAATGAACTGGACGTTACCCGTTTCTTTTTGCTGAGTATATATCTCATGATGCTGTACATTAGATATTTATATTTTTTTAAGTTATTATCTAAATCCAAGCAAAAGGCTTTCGATAGTACTGAAAAACATTCTTATAGATTGCAGTTGATTTCCGCAAAACCCATTTCTAGCGCATCTCCACGTAACAAAAGAAAGATTCTTACCAAATTTAAAGTCTATACATCAAATAATTTAAAAATGAAAATTTTGCTACCTATAACGCCTTGTAACCCCCGCAACCCCTTTGGGCTCCTCAACCCCCGCAACCTCCTCAAAACCCGCTTCTCAGTAGATTTCTGTTCAACAAAGGAATATGTGAGTTAAATTTCTAGTCTGTCGGTCTATTAGTTCTTGAGATCTATTGATACACACATAGCATCGCCTTTCTAATAAACAGACAGATAGTAAAGGAACATTTTTAAATGAACAGGCTAACATTGAATATAAATGCATGATATAAATATACGTTAAACAAGGATATAAACGCATAATGTGTTGTCTGAGACCATAAAACTTACCCAGAAATTTAACCCACCCCCTTTTCTTCAAAAAAAATTAATATAAGATATCGTTAAACATTAAGAGTATTTCCAGAGAAAAATATAATAATGTAATGAAATGCTTATTTTGGCGAATAACATAATTCTTTAGTATTCCTATTCAAAGAATAGTTTTCTTCCTTTAGAAAAAAATAAATAAATCGTTAAATTTTAATTGCTAAACACACTGAAACTATGAAATCGTATACACCTTACTACCACTTCAAAATAAGCAGTAAATACAAAAAGGAATACAAAATATGTTAGGAATCCATAGTTTCCTTCTATAATTCAAGAACAGTTTTAGATAAATAGTGAAAACTCTTATGTTCTAGAAATGTATTAATATAAATACAATTATACATATATATATTTATGCTAAGTATATAGTTAATGAATTATTACTTAAAAGTTCGAATGCAAAATATTCTCTGAAATTGTCTTCTCTTAAGAATGAAAAACTTAACAGTTCAAAAAAAATATATTTCAGATTTAAAAAATGCTGTGAGACTTTAATAACACCTTTGGAAATATTCCGACTCGCTTTTCATTAAAAAGAACTAAGTTTTTTTTAAAAA
The DNA here is from genome assembly GCA_019973975.1 of Trichonephila clavata. Lineage (NCBI taxonomy): Eukaryota > Metazoa > Arthropoda > Arachnida > Araneae > Nephilidae > Trichonephila > Trichonephila clavata. Next base: position 19,014 of record BMAO01033850.1, on the reverse strand, counting down.
AGAAAGAGAGATTGTCAATTCAAACTTGGAAATTTATTTCTAAAAACTTTATTTGCCTGAAGCAAAGTACCCTCATTTTTTGTACCTGACAAATAACTTTGAAGTTAAACTTCTCCTGGATCAGCAAAAACACCCCCCCCCCCAAAAAATATTTTTTTTCAAAATAAAGCTGCTAAATATGTGTTCTAGTTTCCATGCAATCTTTCAAGATATTGCTTAAAAAGGTTATTTACTAAATATCCAGATAACCCCATCACACCCGTCAAAAAAACTTATTTGGTCTTCCGTAGGAACTACAAAACTTTTGACAGATATGTCAAGAAAATATATATATTTACAAAACCAGAGAGGTAAAAGTATAAAACTGAGTCTTTTTACTTCGTTTTAATATGCTTCTGTATATTGTTTTATATATAGTTAATAAAGTTTAAATTAAGTTGTAAGTAATACATTGTCTTAAGTACATCCAATTGTTTAAAAAATTGAATTTATTTGAGAATTTTCTTAGCATATATATAATGAAGATTTTTAATTACATGGAACACAACGGAAGGAATCTTAAGTCAAATTTATAGAAAGAAAGCCAAGTTAAATAAAAGAACATAAGGGAAGTAAAACTCCTTCAACTGGTCGATAAATAAATATCAAATTTGGTTGAGGACTAAATCCTGGAGTTTTGGAGTCAGATTGACCACCTGACTGGAACATCTGCTTATACATCTCAGTGCCCAAGGTCATGAAAAGTGAAATGGCCTAGTAAGCCTTAACTCTCATTGACTCTCGCGCCATTGAATATATTTTTAAAGAAAAAAATACCTCTCAAACGCTCTATTGTACTTACTTTAAAGATTTATGTGGTTTTATTTGATTTACACGCACTGTGAAGCAATACGTGGTGCTATTGGCGACGGAACTCGTAATTTTGCCAACCACGATTAATGCACCTCGTAATTTTGCCAACCACGATAAATGCACCTCGTAATTTTTGATCACTCGACTTCGTAATTGTATCCAATTACGAGTAATAGACCTTGCCATTTTTTCGGATGCCAATAAGGAATATAAAAAAATCTACTTTTCCAAAAATTTCTAAAATGAATTTCGTCTACATTTTTTGGACAATAAGATCACGTTATCAAGTTATAATAAAAAAAGTAGTAACAACAGAGATTATTTATTAGAAAGAGCTTTTTCAGGTGGTCGACCAATAAATAATATTAAAAAAGCACAAAAAAAGTTAACTTTCTTTTAAATTTTCCTTTATTTAGATAAACTCCAAACAGGAGTTGAAAATAAAGGGTTACTTTCAACTCCTTGCACAACTTTAAAGTAGATTCATATAAATAAGGTAACTGTATGGAAATTTTAAGTAAATTCTTTGTCAAAAATGCAATTTGGAATATGCATTTAACAACCTAAGATGGACAAAAAAAAATTTAATAATCATTTCCTTCGAATCTAATAAATATTTTTGTTCCATTTCATATAAATTTGGCAGAAATAAAGAATTAAGTTAAAATAATACAATAACACACGCGCACAATGAAAATGTGGCTTTTCCTTTAGCGGAAAAAATGAATTTTGAAAGGTTGATGAACAAATGCATATTTTCGAAAGTAATGTGTAAATCTTACACTCATTAAATACGTTAAAATCCACATGTTTTATTGTGTCGATAACTGAAGGATAGTTTACAATCACTTAAATGTTCAGGCCAAGTCCTGAACAACTGCTGTAATTCTCACTTTACTCTCCGGACTTTCACAACCAATCAGCTTCGGCTTTATTAGAGAATGGTGTTGCCTTGTGGTCATGGTCACGAATTTGAGACCCAGTCCCGGTTTCGAAACCTAAAGCCACTTAAGACCCACAGTGTAAAGGGACCGATGCACATTAAATCTGTCGAGGTTGAAATACTCTCGTTGGTATGGAGTGGAAATTTGGAGGTGATGAGTCAGTTCAAGTGTCGTTCTCGTCACTTGAATATATTTCAAAATTACGAGTTCCGTCACAAATAGCCCTCGTGATGCTTCAGTGTCCGACATAAATTAAAATCAACCAACCAATGGACTTTGTTACATCGTTCATACCAGATTCAAATGAGAGACTATTCTCTCCACAAAGCTAAAATCAATCTGACTTGGCGAAACCCTTTTGCTCACCACTGGTACGCAACTAAGTGTCCTAGGTCTATTCTCTATAGTGCAGGAGACCCAGGGTTCTTCAGACAGCCTTGGCACGATTTAAAAGCGGTCACGTGAGTGTTATGATCTTTATGCACGGGGTAAAGTCTTTCGTTACCTCTCCCTGTTTCTCCTGCTCATCTTCTGGACTGCTGGGGCATTTTTCTGGGACAGTTGTTTGAAGATCAAGACCTGGTTTGTGACATTCTTATGCGGAAAAGTCAAATGGACTTGGTGTAGGTTTTCCTCCTCCAAGGGGATTTGAAACAACAACAAATGAGAGACTGGATTCAGATAGACTCAAGTCACAAGTGTTAAACTCCATCAACCAGGTAATAATTCAATATTATGTTTTTATATACACGAATGATTTAACGATGCTGTCAGTGTTTTAAACATTCTCTCAAGTAGAAAAATTCTTATAACTATAGATCAGAGGTGGGGAACCGCGGCCTCCGTGAGCTTCTTGTGCGGAGCTCATAAAAGTATGTATTGTATTAATTACTTACTTGTATTATTTAATATTTAATAATATAGATTACAACAACTTTCAAATCAATGGAATTAAATAAAGAATGGCATGAATGTATATATGTTTTAATTACTACTTGTGGGAATGACCAATTGTACATTTCAAATGTTACAACCCCCCCCCCGCCACCTAGTGCAACACGGCAACACTACCAGGCATGTTATATGATCTCTACGCAAATACTATTTTCGGACTATTATTGCTGTAACTGATTCCGTGTACCTTAAAACTTTTTTTTTGCATGAATGGCTTTTAAATATTAATTTGAATTTAAATTAAGTATTTTATCATAAGTTTCTGTTAACTGAAGGTAAAACAATTATGTACCAAAAATAGACGCTTGTGGCTTATCTTATGTAAATCTGATAATGTCTGATAACAGAGTCGTCTCGTGTTGCTAACGGCCATTTTGAATATCTAGTTACTGTTTTAGTTATTCTATGGCTTTACTAGTACTTTTGTGTTATATATATATATATATATATATATATATATATATATATTGTATCTCTAGCAAGTATAAGCTTTCATATAGAAATTATTTAATATTCGTTCCTTATGTGAATACAAAAAAAAAAGATTCTGTATTGTAACTTTTTATGCCAAATAATAAATAAAAGTTCATTTTTTTATAATATGTCTATATAATGCACCAAATTGTTAAAATTTTACAAAAACTACAACAATTTCATAAAAGTTGCATTAACCTGTTGCTGCCTCCTTTATTAATAACTAATTTACATGTGGCATCTAATGATGAAAAGGTTCAACACATCTGCTATAGATTATACACATACTTTCAAAAACAGTACGATTTTACTTATTTTTTCATGTTCAAAACAAGAAATGTGACGGATATTTTTTCAAAACAAGTTTAATATTTCATAAAAGTACATCAAAATTGGAACAATATGATGCAAGTATCATAGTACGCATATATTTTACTCAAACGAATCTCATGAGATAAAATAAATGAAGAATATACTAAATAAAATGGAACAAAGCTATTCAAACAGTAAAAATCGTCAGAACATTCTTCTCTTCACCCTTGCTTTACCTAAGAGACTAAATCCCATGGAGAAAGATATATCGTCCCGTTACTTTGGAATCGCAAATCCAGTATTCTCCAGAAAAAACAAACCCCGAAAGAATAAGTCGAAGAAAATGTAATAATCATTCTCAAGATATGTGATTTCTTTCTCAAAAAAATAGATATTATACTGCAAGACTAGAAGAAAATGTGCAAAAAATGTTCAGTTTGTAACATACATGACCTACTCTCGGCCCCGGCTAGAGGTGTGGAAGGAAGTGAAGGATGACTCGCCATAATACTTTTCAACTATTTATTCAGCACACTATTTATCAACAGATATAATTCCATTATTCAAACAAGAAGAGATGTTCCAATTAAGAGCAATGGGGGATTTAACTACGAGAGACACGGATTATGTGAGAAGGCTTCTATTAAATTGATCCTCCTTTAATGGATCAATCTACTACTCTAATATTTTAGTTACAATTTAGCTATGGTGACCAATCGTCACTTAAATATCTTCAACTATTTAATGCCCTAAATGCGTTATCAATCTAAACTAATACCTGATCGGTAGTTATCTTTCCTTATCGTCAGCTTCTCTATATTTCAATCTCCAGGTTACTCCGTCTATCCATCTATTCCTCTCTCTAGCTAGAAAACATATACTATATTTAACTGACTTATACTGCATATCACGGTTTCTTCTTCCAAAAAGGTGGGGTTTGATTGATAACCCAAAGATTTCCCAACAAAATTAGTTGAAGGACGCGTATAGATCCGTCACAAGTTTTACAGGTATTTTTCCAACGCTGCTCGCTCCAAGGGAGTAGATTAAAATGTATTACATTAAAATTAAGATTAATAAATAATTAGAACTGTAAATGAAGATCTAGATAAATAAACTTCTGAAAACTTTCACATGACTGTTAATTCTGTCTCTCAAGCTTACAATGCAATAATACTCCGAACTCACGCGATAGGGGGGACTGAGTAATAACCGCGTAAGTCGGAGTAAAGTTTCTTATTTAAATACATACAAATTATTTTTAGTTGGGACCGGAGACGAAAGAAAATAACAATTTAGGGGGAAAATGTTTAATAAAAGCTTAGATAACACAAATGCAAAATCGTAAACCAAAGTTATTTGGATATAACAGATTCCATAAAATCTAACGAGTAGTCAGCCGGATGAAAGATTTTTTTCCCCACAAAATTTCTTCGTAGTATGCTAAACATTTTTTTTATTCCTTGCTTTGTTGAAAAAAATGCTCTCTTCGTTCGAGTTTATATTTTCTGAAATTTGTAACCCTTTTTATATTAAACAGAGGCCTTCTGTCAAATTCTCAACCGTCATTCGATCTCCTGATTGAACTAGGTTTAAAGACGAGTTCTTCAATGTCTGGCTCGGTTAAAGTGTATTATAGAGGGGCCTTGGCGATGTTTTTTTTTTGGCAACCAAAACCGATCGCCAAGCTACTATACTTAGCGATAGATGTCCAGAAGCCATAATGAATTCGTTATCTCATCATAATATCTATAGAAAAATCACCAAATCAAAAGAAAAATCGCCAAATTGAAAGGGCGTCCCTATACTACACTTGAGCCGTCTGGCTCTTGCTCGTGTATTTCTAGGAGGTCAAATATTGTCAGCCCTTGATTGTGTGAATCCAGCAGTTCTTGAACGTTATCAACATCCACTTCTAAATTTAATTGCCTGGCAAAATCGCTGACTTCTTCAATAAAATTACCAATTTCATCAGGCTCTGGTACTGATTCCGTCTGAGTTTCAGTGATGAAAAAAAGGGAGGGGGAAAGAAGATTTGAGACGAGATTCGGAAATCGAGTAACCCCCGAATTCGTATATGTCGGGGCATTATAAGTCGAGGCATTACTGTACTTTCAAAACATTACTAGATTTCTTACTCTGGAATAACTTGTCACATAGAGGTGATCAGACATGTTAAATCTGTCAAAGCTCTCACGTTGGTAGGATGAAGAAGTGTGGATATGAGTGTGCCAGCTCAGAAGATATTCTCGACATTTGACCGTGATTATGAGGTTCGTCACCAATAGTTCTAATATAACATCCCAATGCGATGTTAATATATAATAATAAATCTAGTATAATGTAACAGTAATGTTAAATACACATTACTATTAAGCCTTACATTGTTAAAGCTGTTTTTCAATTCCTCTACTATTAGATCTCTCTCTCTCTCTCTCTCTATATATATATATATATATATATATATATATATTGTTCAAATTTTCAACCGTTAATAAAATGCTTTCTTTTCATTCAATCAAGTTCAAATAAATTTTGTTAACTTGTACTGATGACACTTGATATTTTCCAGTTTTTTCAAATATTAATTCATTAATTAAATTTAATTAATTAAATTACCGGTTTCTGACGCCAACTTAATTTCGTAACAATGCAACTGTTAAAACAATGACAAAAGTTGGCGTCGAAAATTGGTTTTTCAACCAAACTAGCCAAACCGAGAGTCCATTGTTACAACACTGCAGACAAAATCATGTTCTTTTTTCAATTCCTACTATTTTAGTTTACTCTCTCCCTAAATAAATATCTTGTTCAAATTTTCAATACTTTATAAAATACTTTCTATTCACCCATTCAAAGTAGGAATTGACTTAATTTTTTTTTATATTACTTGTTATTCAATATAATAAGTAACTATACTATGTAAGAAAATATGTTTGCACATAAACTTCGAAGTTGAGTGGTAAAACAATTTCTTTTTCATTTATGATTAAACATTTTGAACTTCTAAATAGATCTGATTTCCGATGTAATCTAATTTTAGCAAAAAGAAGCTGTGACGCAAATATTAGATTTTTCATAATTAGTTAATTATCAAAAACTATATTACATTCGGTGCATAAAAGAGTAACCGCAAACTCTTTTGCTTGAGTGAGTTTGATAAATTATGTAGCTCCTCTTCCAGGACAATTTAATCCTCTTCTCTTCGGTGAAAAGTCCTGAGAATAGAAGGGGGCGGTTGTCCTCTTTGGCTGATGCATTATTATACAGAAGAAATATGAGGGGATAATTTGAGGATAGTTCGAAACACAATTTGAAACGCTATTTATAATTCTGATTCTTCAATTTTTCCCATTAGACCATGCTTTTTCAGAAAATTTTTAAATTAAAACTATCCCTTTTAAAATTATTCCAAATTAAAATTATCCTCAAAATTTTTAGAAGCTTAATTAAAAACACGAGGATTTTTATGTCTGATATACATAAATTATACACATTTTAGAATATTAAAAATTTTGAAAAAATCCATCTTTTGTATTTAGCTTGGAGTTCTTATAATAGTTAAGAAAATACATCTGATATCTTTTTAAATGAATCTAGATTCAATTTTGAAAAAATATTGTAATCCTAAAAAATTTCATTCTCTTGTTTTTTATTTATTCTTTTTAAATTTTTACGGTTTCATTTTTAAATTAATTATCTGACTTCTTCCTAAAACGGCGCAATACCTAAAATTAAACTTTAAAAAGTTCAAATTTGCATATTTATTTTTACTTAATCCAGACTTTTAACACAGCGTTTTTTTAAATCATTTTAATATTATATTAACTCAACCAGATACAAAATTTAGTTGGACTTGATATTGGAACTAATAAAGTAACACATTAAATAATGTAAGTTTTATCTGAAAATACTATAAGCATTTGCATTTTGATTCATCGACCAGAACCATTAGCAATGAATGTTGAAAAACCAAGGTTAAGCATAAGTTTGAAATTGTATTGGAGAGGAAGTAAATTTTTTCAAGTTTTGTGTTTTCAGAGTTTTTTCCCCAAATTTTAGTTTCAAAATCATTTTTCGTAATAGTAACATCCTTAATTTACTTTGTATTAATTCCATATACTTCAATAATGTGGTGAGAAGAGTCATGATTACGATAATATCTCATACTAGAAAATTGGAAGATGTGTTATCCGCCTATTTTGACAAATGTATTACTGTTAGAAAAGTATAGGCATATGCAGCAGATATGCCAATAAACTTACCCATTAGAAAGGAGCCATCTTCAAAATATTTACAAATTTATGTCATCAATATGAGTTCATTTATGGTACCACAGAATTTTTTCAAGAAAAACGAAAAATTTTAAGTAAAAAGAAAAATTTGCTATCAGTTATTTAGGACAAACAGAAGATTATCTGTTAAGTCAGGGACTAACTTGTCTCAGCCCGAAGGTCGCGAGTGTAAGAGGCTCGGGAAAGAAGCAGGGATCTTAAAAATAGCTACTTTTACTCTATATCTTACTCTTTATGAAAATATATAACTTTACAATGCAACTCTGGGAGCAATCTGAAATCCAAACACTTTGTAAGCGACTTCCCGTTGAAGTCGCTCCCTCACCGTACTACCTACATAAGGGTATGGAGGAAAACAAAGCATGACCCGAAACTTCCATAATAATTACTATTTTATTATTATTCAAGCGCACTAATCAACCCCAAGTTAAACCACAAGAGGATGCCCTAGGAGTGATGTAAAGAAAGCAATCAACCCTAAGTGAACAAGCGCAAGTAATCAGTTTAATTTAATCTAATCAATCTTAGACTATAGATTCGCAATCCACTAATTTAGTATAGTGGCAAACTCCCTTCTTAACTCAAGTTGTGAAAATCAACTAAATCTGATCTCACCTTCGTAACGCCGCAACAGTTTCTCCGCTCCTTCTATCTTACAATTGCAAAACCCTGACTTTATGTAGTCAAACTAATCTCCATATCAGGGTTTCTTCTTGAGAGGGATGGCTGTGAATTAACGCGAATGCTAGTCCAAAGATTCCCCCAAAAGGATTAGTGTGTAGGTCGCGTAAAGATCCATCACAACTTAATCTGATATACAAGATAATTGAAAATCACTTTGCTTCAGTCGGAGCTCCTTGTGACGAACTTTCTCGTATCCCGATTGCTCGGTCAGCTCCAATGACTTCCACAACTCCCGGTGGATTCTACGACGTACAGTCAACTCTCAATAATTTGAAATTGAAGGGACCAATGAAAAACTTCGAATTTTCAAGAGGGTAGGGAAAAACTCCCAAAATACACGAAGAGAAATTTTTTCTAACACATTTAAATTTGAAATTATATAATAAAACAACAATTGTACATATGAATAAAATTATTTTAAAGTATTTTTAAAAAGTACGTATTATTCAGTATCAATATTAAACAGAAGTTAAAAACCTTGTATAAAAGAATACATTTATTATTAAAAACAACTATTGAAAGAATACATGCTGTACATAATTTTTTTTTTTTTTTACCAAAAAATCTGTTATCTTTTTTTATAGCATTCAACCGAACTTTGTCAATAGATTTTTCTAGAATAAATGAAGCTCGAAAAACGTCCATATCAACATGATTTTGAAGGGAATATTTGCATAGTTTGTTTAAGGACACTTTAGCCACTGTCAAAGTTATCGAGTCAACTCCGAACGTCATCAAAGGGGCTACGTTACAGGGGAGACAAGCAGAGACAATACAACACTAAACATGTAAGTTCCAACCTGTTTGCTACAAGGACTCTACACAATAATGAAGGTTTGAAATGTCCAGAGTTTTGTTAGATCACTTCGAACTATCGCGGGTTGTATTCTGGCCGGCCACAGATTTTACTTCGAAGTACTGAGTGTACCAAAACGTATTGTTTTAGTTCGAAATATCAAGAGTTTTTCGAACTAAAAGTTCTAATCAAGAGTTTTTCGAAGAGAGCTAGGGGCTGAGCATATAATTCAAAACAGTGAGAGGTTCGTATTATCGAAGGTTTGAATTAGCGAGAGTAGACAGTATAATAATTTCAGGACACGCCACCTCCCATCGCAGTTCAATTTCTCTTATTCTTAGATTTTGCTATTAACAATCTCAACTATTAACCATTAACCTCACATACCCAACGTCAAGGTTTAAATAGTAGTTACATTTGCATAAAATCAAGTCATCTCTACGGAAAGCGATTTTTAAACTAAAATCACAGTCAAAGGATATTTTCCCAAAGAGGATTAGTAGAAGAACCCGAATAAAACCCTTTACAAACAATTCCCATAGTTCTACGGAAAGAAAAGGGATTATGCCTAGTGAGGAAGCTCTCAACCATGGAGAATAAAAGCAATACCTAAGGTCGCGTCTCAGACGCACTGGTTAAGGAAAGGTGGCATGCATTCCTGTGACATGCGAAATTGGGCCCAGTTATGGGGAATTTGTCGAAGAGTCATCGTGCTGTAATGTAGGGGTCTTCAACCTTTAGCACTCGAGGCCCATAACAATAAATCCACAAAGATTCGCGGGCCACATCAATAAATTTATAATGATCCGTGGGCCTACGATTTAAAAAAAATAATGTGGTGTGTAGTCAGGATATTTAAATAAGAAAGAGAGAGGTTTGCTTTACAAGATTATAACTAATTCTATGGGAAGATACAGTGTTAAAGATTTGTACATATATATCTGTTTTAAAAAGTTAAATGGAAGTCGGATTAAAATAATTCGCGTGTTAAAGATAAAAGTCCACCTTTTGAAAACTTCTGTGATTTTATGCTTATATAGCCAGATTTTTTATACTTAGAATTATTTAAGATACAATAAAAGTTTTGAAAAATTCGTCATTTTAAGGCTGTCTTCGGCTAATGTTAAAGAATAGAGACCAAATTCTAAATATTTTTTCTGATGTAAAAGTACTCAAACATTACTATTATATTCTGGCTTCACTATCCTGTAGAAAATCATGTATTTTATCATACTACTAATTTTTATCCAAGTTGACATATTTTCTTTTATAAAATGTGTTCCGCCTTTTGTTTCCGCCTCCTATACCATAATATTTAATGAGCTATCCTTTTACATGTTAAAAGAAAAAACTAATTATTAATGAAATATTCTGAAATTTTAAAAACACTATATTATAAACATGCATGCATGCAAATGCATGAGTTACATCGTCACAAATTTTTATAAAAATTGTCGTGTCCGTGTCCTATTTTGGACCCCACTCACACCACCTGACGCGTCTCTAAGTGTAGGAGGAAACATATCATCACCAACAAAAGCCATAGCAACAAATATTTATTTAAGACAGATAAACACGAATAACAAGCACAAGTTCAATTATAAGTGGAAACCTAGGAGTGATTCCCTAATACCTCGATTAATCCTAATACTCAAATCTAATACTCAAATCTAACATTCAAAGCTAATATTCAAATCTAATATTCCCGTCTAAGTAATCTCAGCTATCAGAATGGACAAGGAGACGAACTCTTGCTAACCTCAGGTCGGTACTGAAACTAATTCCTTTAATGATTAATCTAATACTTTACTTTAATAATATCAAATACTATCAAATGCGCGCTAAGCTCGTTGAAGTAATCCACCGACGATACTTACATGTAGTTTGGCAACTCCTTCTCCCTATACATTTACGAAATCTAGACTTTATATAGTCGAACTAATTAGCATATAACTATCTCGTGTTTTTCCCGAAGAGGCTGTGAAATAGAATAAATGCTGGCCCCAAAGTTACCCAAGAGGATTAGTAATAAATTCTCTCGGATAGCCCCGTCACAAAATGTAGGCATTTTTTCTGTCCGAAAATATGTGCTCCGCAACAAACTTACGCTCTTATACATATGGCGAAAACAGCATGAAGAAAATTTTATCTCAAATGGATATCAAGCATATCAATGGAATGTTTTAAATATCAAGGATAACAGAAAAAACGGCGTTTCTTATGACAAAAAGCAGACAGGGAAATTTTTCCTCAAATTGTCTCAGATTCAAATAAAGGGCCTCTCAAATGACTTCAGCGGGCCATGAGTTGAGTGAGTGAGAGTGAGAGAATATTAACGTTGCACTGCTCAGCTACACGACGGCTTTTGGCGACGGACCTCGTAATTTTGAACCATGGTCAAGTGATAAAGACACCTGCAGCTAGTACCCCCTCTCCTAACTATCACACCACCCCCACACAAACGGGAGGAAGTTTGAGCTCTCGACAGGTTTAACGTGCATCGCTCCCCTACACTGCGGGTCTTCAGTGGAACTGGGCTTGAACTCATGACACGCCAGCCATGAATCCGATACCTTGGCCACTTGGCTACCCCGGCTACGAGCCTTGGGTTGAAGGCCTCTACTGTAATGTAATTGTCGACAAAATATTCATTACGAAACTTCTATCTGTTTACCAGTGCCGATTTAAGCTTATTTCGAGCCTATAGCGCAGAAGATCTACAGACCCCCTTAGCACTGGTGGAACGAGAATTTTTTCCAGAAAAATTGATTAAGTCCAGCTTGTCCCTGGGCGCCCGTCCCAAGCACCCAATGGATAAACCGGCACTGCTGGTTACTTACCCCATTTCGAGAGTTGTTGGTTGCTCAAGGAGTAACTGTGTGTGTGTGTGTGATGCGGGAAAGAAAGTAGTCTGATTATTACAACCACAAAAACATAGATAGAAAACAATTTGTTAGGGCTCGTGGATGCAGAAATTTGCTGACATTTTGAATGAGAAGTTTCTTTGTAATTTTTGCTCTGTACGCCAGAAATTTTATAATGATAATGCATTTGTCAAAATCGGTTGGGAACACCTCTAGTACTTCTCTAACTAGTTTGTATTATATTCCTGATTTTGATTTCAGTCTCAGTATATAACATTACATGTAAATTTTCATCGATTCACTTAATGTTTTTCATTTAATTCATTTCTTTAAGTGACTTCTTGAAATAAAATATACATATAAAATAACTTATCCTACATTCAGTTTTACTGATCACATTATTTGATGTCAAAATTTATTCCATCTATCATCGATTCCTTTTGTGTAACAAATATAAAATATCTCAAAAGAGACTTCAGAATATTAATTAGAAATTACATAATGAATAAGCCAGTAAAATTGGAAACATGCAACAAAAAATGGCGCTAAAATTATTCTATTAACTGAGGAACATGACTTGAACTTAGAAAAATATGTCTCCGGATCCAATAGGATTATCTTTAAGAAAATATGGTTTTGTTTACTCACTGTGATAAATCCGTTCAATAGGGGGGGGGGGGGAATTCAAAATAAAAATTTGTAAAGTTTATATTTTTTACTATAGATGTTTAGGATCCTTGGGTGCTCCTGCTAAAATGGAGGGAGGACAGTGGCGTAACGTACACCCCCGCAACCCCCGAATTGTGGGAGGGACAAAGTCTGATTGACACCAAGTACGTACCCTTTGTTAGATCCGGCTTGAGGCACAAAACTTGACTTTGCTGGGGGGGGGGCTTCTTCGTTACGCCACTGGGGAAGGAATAATATTCAAGATTGAAGATCTGCCAAAAAGGCACAAATGCAACAATATCAAATTAAATACCCAAACAAAATACTTGTACGTATTAAAAAATATTATTAGAAAACATGACAAACTTTTGCTATTTTGATTAATTGTAATCCTTTAACTATAACCATCGATTACAAAAGTTTTAGTTTCAAATCATTAAAACAATATAAATATATTGTAATGGGTCTATTCATGAGCCTCCTACTAATCCTCTTGGGGAAAACCTATCTCTATAAACATTTATCTATTGAAAACTTTCTCCCGAAGAAGATGTGGTTTATATAAATCATGTCGGATATTTAAGCATTAACTTTTAGGTTCGAAAGAGAGAGAGGTTAGGAGTTAGTTGATAGAAGTTAGTGTGATTAACGTAAAGTAGTTGAAAGCTAGGCGAGAGTCACTCGTCGACTAATTAATATATAACATTGATATTAGACGGTTCAGTCAATAAGGTATTTGAATTAGAATCAAATCGACCAGAAGTCAATTATCTGAGAAAGGAATTTCGATTATTTAAAACTTATATTCCAAAAAGTAAGTTATTCTACTCATAATTAAATATCTCGTCTACCTCGCTTTTGTTCCAATGCTTTAATATAAATGCATTTCCCATTCTGGGTCATTTGAATTGATTAATAGAATAATAAAACTGTTTTGTTTTGATTATGGCTTCTCTGACACCCATCTGACTCTGATGGATGTCAGAGGATATCCATCACAATATGTTTTACTTCACTATTTAAACTAACAGAAACATTTATATGAAAAATAAATACCGAGTAATTTTTTTTTCTCTAATCCTCATTCGTTTTTTTTCCCCCTTTATTGTCGTTTTATCTTGAATGATTTTTCTCCTTACTACCTTCAACAAAAAACGATATAAGTCTGTGATCACTTGTCCAATTGCAAATAAAAACAACAAAAATCGAGTACACATACATTCTCCATTGAATCCCACAATACCCATGTCTCATTTCTTCATAATATCAAATAAAAAGATTCCTTAGTTCTTGTTCCGCAAGAAAACGCTTAAAAGACAAAATTCTCGAAGATAATCTTCACTGGAACCATTATTTTCCTCTTCTATTATCCCACTGTGTTTCTTTATTTCTTAATTAGGTTCAGCGACATCTATAGTAGGTAGTAAGAAACAAAATGGAGGGAAATTTGGAGTGGAACGCGGACCGTAATTGGAAAATCATGAAGATTGAAGCGTGGTGTTTCGGGAAAATTAGTGGAATTTAAGTGCCGCGACTTTGTCTCAATCTCTCTTAAAACCATTAAATGGAATAATAAAATGTTTTTATCAAAGTGCCTTAAAAGAACACACTTATCTACTTTACCAAAGTTAGACATTTTTCGAATGGCTGCAGGATTAAAAGTAATAATTAGAATGCAATGTTGATTGTGTTCATCTCAGCCAAAGGCATTGCTGTTACAGCTTTTATTTTGCCAAGCACTTAAGTGCATCTTCATAAAATGAGATTGTTTAAAACTACATTTATAGAAATGGTTTTAATATTTAAAATTCATTACATTTTGATACAAAGATTTACATTAATTAGCGATCAGAAAAATAAGGAGATTCTTAAAAAATTTCTTTTTATAATATACTACTCGAAAGAAGTATTCGTCATAAAAATAAGAACTAAAAGCCCTCTATATTAAAAAAATGGGTTTGGTCAGGTGAATCATTTAAGAAATATTGTTCAAAAATATGTTACTGTTACCCAAATTCTTTTTATTTATTTTTTTATTCTAAGTATTTTATAGCGGTAAAGTTTTTCTGTGTTTTTTTAACGTGGTAAGATTTTATTACTATAAAACTTTATTTTTATAGCTATTTAAATGTTACAATCCTTTATAAGGAGGCTGTAGGTAGCCTAGTGGTTAGAGCATCGGACTCCAAAATGGAAAGCCTTGGTTCGATGCCCGATGCCACATAGTACACACGGAGTATGTGCTCGTTAAATCAGTGGGTCCGAAAGTCTTGTGGGCGGTCGCAGCAGAAACCACGAGTGCAAAGAGCTGGAGAATATTTCCCTCCAGTTCTATGCCTAAATTGTGATGGTGAAGATAGGTGATGTCGCATTCTATCGTGTAGAAGTCCAACCTGTCTCAGGATCTGGCAACTTTCATTCCTTCCCTTCGGGAAAGACACGACAACAACAACTATAAGGCCATGGTAAGTGTACTTATCACCGACTTCATCAATCAATCTACATAATTTTTACAAGCTTTTATTTAACTTGCAATGTATATAATTTGTTCAGGTGGAATCTTGCAACTCAGTTTTGATGCTGATATCTTTAACCGATTGAGCTAAAATTTTATTTACACGGTTAGTTTGGATGACAATGCATGTTGTGACCCTTTATATTCCGATATTGCAATTAGTTAAAAAGATATTAATTAAAAACCTAAAAACGCATAATTGTATTACCCCTGTAGGGTGTTTATGACATAAAATTAAAAACAAAAAGGGGATATTTTTTTTGAGTTTTGACGTTTTTAAAACAGTGATTTAATTATTTTTATAAAACCCAGACAAAAAATAATTATAGAATCGGAAAGATCATTTATTTCGCCACGATATGGTATAAGTTTTTACAAAATAATAATATTTTTATTTTTTATGATTGTTTTTTTAAATGAGTCAAAATCGATGCATTTTTATGAAAATGTCTAAAATGTTGCGCATGAATTTTTTTTCGTTTAAATGAATCGACATCCCGTTCTAAAACAGCTCATGCTTTGCTCTTTTAGGATCAGTCATTTCAAAATAACATGTCAAAAACATTTTTTTACGATATTTCAAAAAATACGCAAAATTTTAATTAAACATTTTTAACTTCGTCATTTATGAAGATAATCTCACAAAACATTTTTTTCGTGTGACTTTCTTTTATTATCTAAGATCTGTACGAAGAGTGAAAAAATTGCTTAAAAATTACCGATTTAAATAAAAATTGTGTTTTTCATCTAATGCGCCTTTTTGCAAGAATTCATTTCGCTGCTGTTCGAAATTAACCAGCTAATGACCTTGCAACAATGATGCGTTGAATGAGATGAACAGCCTGAGAAACTTGTCCTGCGATAACTAAAAAGTAAAAAAACTTTTTAAAAAAAACTTTTATTTTTAAACGCGCTAAAAAGAATAAAAAAACTTTTCCCTTAAACCCTTTTTTTTTACTATCAATTTATAACGTTATTACTCAATTTATTTGATATAAAAGCTTGTCGCGAGATTTACCTGTGTAGATAAACAAGTAAATTAAATAACTTGATCTGATTGATTTTCATTTTTAAAATTTTAAAACTAAATAAATACGAGTATTTAAACCTTGCTACAAGCTTTTATATCATATAAACTATGTAATGACGTTAATAGTTGATAGTAAAAAAGGATATGAAAAGTTTAGTTTATTCTTTTTAGCGCGTTTAAATTAAAGCTTGTTTTTAAAAAAAAAATTACTTTTAATTTATTCTGCAGTTAATTTGCAAGTCCTTTTGTATATTACAAACTTATGTCTATTTACAAAAATACTTTACACATTTGGGATATTTACTACATGTTGATTCTTGTTTTCATAAATTTCATGGAAAGTAATTTGCATGTATAAATTCTTAATTTCATCATCTATAAATATAAGATTTATCTATTTTGCAATTCCTTTTTTCAGATTGTTGTATTTATAAAATGGATTACAAACTTCATGCAGAGTAATTTATAAAGAGCTATAAAGTATAAAATACTTTTTAATAGCATGCAATACACGATAGTAAACTTACTTTCCTCCTAAAATAGTCTTAAAAATAAAGTTAAGTTACTTAATAAGTTAAATGAATTTTATTCGTAAATTAATCTCAAACATATTTTAACATACCATCACATAAAAAAATCCCTATAAAGGGTTAATTTCCAAAAATCGTAAGACCAAGCACACACACACAAATACGGTAATGTATAATCACTTCAAAAGCAAGACTTTTTATCGGAACAAGAAAATTGCAACCGAAATTTTAAAAAATTAACATATATATATATATATATATAATTCACCTAAATCTAATTACAGGCAGACCACGGCATCTGAAACGAAATTCTTCAAACATTTTACTTCAGATATATTGCTAGAGTAAAGAAAAGTTTAGGCTTCGTAAAAAAAATTCTGCTTCCTTTGCTAACCTTGCACACGAATCGAAAAATCTTTCAAATGCTCTATTTTCAACATGCTACCACAGAATATAGCAAGTATCAATCTTGAGCAATATTTTTTAATATACTGGAAGATGTAAAATTTCATAAAACGTTTTACCAAGTGCATTTTATTTTATGTAATTTATCCATAAATAATATCACGAACATTAGGTTCAAAAAGTGGATTAAACTCCATTATAACCAAATCGAGGAATAAATTTTCAAAGCCTTGGGATCGGATAAGTTTGACACCGAAATATTTCAAAAGGGAAGAAAATTCATGACCCATTTTATAGGAGAAGGTGGTATGAATTTTGTTTCTTCAAGCCACAAACTCTTTTGCATAAAAAAGGAAATTGTGTGAGTTGACGTTAGAGGGGAAATACATTGGAGTATACCCATTCCCAGGAAATGTGCAACACAAAAAAAATCTTTTCCCACAGTTGGAAACAATAACATTTGACAAGACCGAACCGCAGAAGATTTAGAACAGCTAAAAAAGGCGAAAAGTTCAATTTTTGTATTTTATGTGGACTTTTTTTAAAAATGAGATTCTATATATTTTTTTTAAAGAGGATATATTTTTTCTTCAGCATCAAAACTTGTAAGCTTGAGTAAAAATAATGGAAGCAATTTTTAAAATGCTTTTGTATAGAATATAAATATATATTTGATATATATACAAAGAAAATTTTCAAGAATAAAATAAAATTTGAGTCTGATGAAAATTTAGAGTTCGAGAGAGTCACTGTTATTTATGTAACTCAATAAATCAGAAACTTTAACATAATTCATATAATTTGGATAACAAATTATTTACAGCTCTTTTAAAATTTTCGAGAAAAAAGATTACGATTTTTTCTCCCCTCTAAATTAAGAAAATCGAATTTCTCAGAAGAAGGAAATATTTGTTGGCGCTGTAACATAAAAATTGTATTACTTCTAGTTGATATCAAATTTTAAAATATTGTTTAGATTCAGAAATTAATAAGTTCCGTTTGTATATATATTTAAATTGGATGAATACGAAATATTAACTCCTTATCTACCAACGGTACTTATAAGTACCACTCACACACTTTAAAGTTACGTGGAATAACTATTTTTACGAATACTCTGACGATATTTAGCAGAAATATTCTTTTAAATCCACTCTTCCAAGATATTTGGCAGCTTGGGTTCTATGATGAGTATTTCAGCAAGGAAAGCGAATAGTTTTATAGCAGAACTTGTGTTTTCAGCTGACATTTTGATTGGATTGCAGATTGTCGTTTTTGTTCCGAAAAAGTAGTTAATGTCAAAAGATACGTGTCTTATTTTTTTTTGTATGTTAATGAAGATCTTAGAAAACGATTTGACTATTTATTTTAAGTAAACAGTGTATATAATTATTTTTACAGCTGAATATTCTTAATTAATTAATTAGTTCTAACATATTTAATTTCCCAAAGTTGAGTATTTTGTTTATGTATATCTCTTAATTTTCATTGTAGTGGTTCAAAAAAAATATTGCATGAAAAAAACTGCAGTAATTCATAATGCGGTAGATATAGGATTAAGAGTAAAGCACTACAACGAATAGTTTCAAAAAATGATTTATCTTAATCAAAATCAATAAAAAAGATCAATATTGTATACATTTTAATATGTTGACATAGACCTGTCATTCTTTTTGACATAAGTACATAC
>BMAO01033849.1:0-98015 GCA_019973975.1 Trichonephila clavata | reverse complement strand
GCGACGCAGAGAGTTTAATTAATTCTCGCCCTTAACATACCTCTCAGAGGATCCTGATGAACTATCAGCACTTACACCATCTATGTTTCTCCAGGAATTAGAGAGGTTGGTGTTCCAGATCTGGACATGATAGATTCAAAAAGATTGAACAAGAGGTGTGCTTATAGACTGAAATTGCTTCAAGATCTGCGAAACCGCTTTAGAAATGAGTATCTAGGGATATTGAAAGATTATTCAAAAGTTAAAAGAGAGTCGTTCATTAAAGAAGGTGATCTCGTTTTAATTGGTGATACCAACAACAAAAGAATCAACTGGCCTCTAGGTAAAGTCACAAGGTTGTATAAAGGAAAAGACGGAAGAGTGCGTGTAGTGGAAGTGAAAACACAATTTGGAAGTGTTATGAGACCAATTCAGAAACTCTATCCGCTAGAAGTGACTACAGCTGACTCTTTGTCATCAACAGAAAGAGATGTAGAGAATGGTTCTTGCCTCGATCAAGATCAAATCCCTGAGGTCCAAGGAGTGCTCCGTTCTCGTTATGCGAAGACTTTTGAAACAAACCAAGAGACTTGATAATCCATAAACTATCATGAACACATGATTTTTATCATGCTAATTTTGGACTCATATTTGAACTTTTATGGACTTTAATTTTATTTCTTATAGTTATTTTAATCTGTTTTTTAGTCTTTTTCAGGACATTTATTCTTACTCTTGTGACTGCTGTTTTGGATTCTTCTACATCTTCGAATCCAAAGGTGGGAGAGTGTCACAAACTCCCATCTTCTTAAAGCGACAGCAGCGCCACCTTTGTAAAAGGAACAAATTGATTCAGAATTAAAATGGACGCGTAGAACAAACATACTGAAACTACGCGGTAAAAACTAAAGTTGATAAAGATGTTTATAAGTGTTATTTGTTAGTCTAATTAGTGTCGTGTAATGTCCGAGTATTTTTGTTATGTGTGCTGTAAAAATTAAAAACATATAAAATTCACAAAAGGACTTTTTATTCATGGACTTTGATTTGCATCACTGT
Source organism: Trichonephila clavata (assembly GCA_019973975.1). Taxonomy (NCBI): domain Eukaryota; kingdom Metazoa; phylum Arthropoda; class Arachnida; order Araneae; family Nephilidae; genus Trichonephila; species Trichonephila clavata. The sequence goes on along the minus strand of BMAO01033849.1, from coordinate 96,977 downwards.
GTGGCAGCCCTCCATTGACAAGGTAAGCCATTTTACCTTGATTGTTTTCTTCATTTTAAATAACAAAAAATGAAAAATATTTAAGCTTATTGTATGATTTTTTTAAATGCATATATTAATTACTTATATTCTTTTCGTTTGATTCAATATTTTTATTGAATAATGTGATAATATACCTATGTAGTAAAATACAGCGTAATTATGAATAAAGTGTTGTGTTAGCGAAAAAATATATTAGGAAGTAAGAAGACGGTAGGGGGGGGGAGCGAGACGAGCATTGCCTAGGGCCGCGACATGCATAAGCCGGCCCTGGTTAAGCGGGAAACAAACGAAAACATGATCACATGCTACCCTCATCACGTGATCGTGACGTCACATGAATTGAGTCCATTGCATCAGAGGTATGGATTGGGGCATCTTGCTACCTCGGACGAAAGGCACTTAGGTATTGGAGACATTAAGTGAGTTACGACCTTACTACTCGTAACGAACTCGCGTGGCGTATTTTCGTAGTTTTTTATATAATAAACGTGCCATTTTCGACGAATAAATGCACCCAATATATTACCATTATATGGCTCTTCTTGTTAGGGGAGTGTCTGGGCATTGTGTATATGTCACTAACGTTCACGCCAGAATTGCTACGGATAGCGTCTTGTAAACAAACACAGTGATTTCTGTGAGTGATGCATTAAGTTTATATTATTAATTTTCATTTCCGTTGAATTAAAATTAATTCTAGTCAGAATGTCTAGAACAAATGCAAAAAGAAAAGAGTTTCGAGAAAGAAAAAAATGAAAACAAGCAGCAAGTCCAGTCGAAAGTCTATATATCACCAGGTAGTCCTGTCGCAGCTGTTATCTTCATCCATAAAGTTTTAGTGCTGTACACACCAAAGACTGCTGCAATAATTGGACCTGATGATGATTAAAAGCTGCTTATCTTAATTGGAGACTTTAATGTTTATTTGCTTCAAAAGAAGCAAAGCCACTCATTGAATTCTTAAAACGGACACTGAATTTGACAATGATTACTGATTCTACAGAAGGAACAACAATATACGGGCTCCACAATTGATGCAGTTTTCTCACGTTTTCTTGATTGACTACAATCGAGGATTTTTATATTCTACTTCAGTTATCACACACCTATTGTGTCTTTCTTGGAAAATAATGATGCAGAAAATTGAATACAAATATTATTTTCGTACAATAAACGAAGTTAGAGTTTTATTTGATTAAAGTAAGTTCCCACAGCAGTTTAATATAATTAGATCTATTCCTGCATTTAGGGCAAATGTCACCGAAGAAGTTTCACTTCTATCGCGTGGATTTCCACGTTCTTTTTTACACGATTTTTTCTAAGGAACATATCTATCATGTAAAAAAAAAAGAGTTGAGTGTATATGTTTATATATATATATATATATCACATAATGAAAAAGGAAATTACATTGAATAATAAATTTTTCACTCTTTTCAAAATCTGATAATTTGTTTAAAATAAATTAAAGATTAGAATGAATGATTTCAATTCAAAATATATTGCAATAATTACGGTGTTAAGGTTAATTTAAAATGAAGGAGTTAAAGGAACTTAATTCTTTTAAAGTGTCTAAGGGAAAATAATTATATATATATATATATATATATATAAAATTATTTTCCAATTATATATATATATATAAATCTAAAAAAATTATTTTAATACGCAAGTAGTACAATTTACAGAATTAATTTAAATGAAATCTTCTCAAAGTTCTATTCATCTCTTGAAATGCAAATTATCAAAAAATAACACATATATATAAGAATTGAATAACGAAAATTTAATAAATGTATTTAAATTTCTAGTACAATTCTTAGTGTCTTCAGTAGTTTGTCAATAGTATCTTTAACATTTAAGGGGAAGACAACACAAAAACAAAATAATGGACAAGCACTAATTTTTTTGGAGTACTGGATGAGTAAGTGAATAATTGCTAAAGTTTATTGGTATTCCCAACTCAATCAGCTACGTAAAGCTGATTCTTTTTTTCCCAAGGAAATTTTCTGAACACAGAATAATATACGGTCATTAAAGGATCCACACTCTTTGTATATCAACCAATAAAAAAACTTAACAACTGTTAATATAACCTTGGTGATGATCCATTAAGATTTTTAGATAAATCTTTCACATTGTATTATATTATTTCTGTTTATTATAAATAACATGAAAATATTTCAAAAAATTCAATACAAATTTCGTATTTGCTCACTGTGCAGATAAAATTCTTAAGAAAAACCATATTCCCCATTGGCATTACCAAATACCATACATTTTAATGCATTTTCTTATCATTCTCTCTAAAAAAAAACCTTCGAATATTCTTGGAGTATAAAGTTGTCTCTAAATAATTCTTAAAATTAATTTAATCATTAAAATAATCATGGGAATTTTACAAATAATGACAAAAACACTATTACTGTAAATTAATCACAAATAATGCAAAACTGTGGCGAAAATCACAACTTGATTCTTTCTTTACATAATGTAGAAACACATTTTCGTTTCACACTGCAGTTTAAGGCATTAATGAATTATAAGAATTCTCAGAAGCACAGGTTAATGTTGCAAATGTCCTAGATTCTAAACTATTTTGCCTAGAATGTCTTTCAAGCAAAATTGAAGTTTCATCGATTCTTTGTGAATGACAATCTTTTAATATTGAAGTATCATCGTGGTCTTCGGAATCATTAGATTTTACATCTTCTTTTTTCTGTAACAAACTGCTCAAATTACCAATAGATATATCCCACTCTCGAAATGCATTTTAGCAGAAATATTCCACATATAAACAGTGAAAAACCCACATAAGCTTCCTACAACATCTGCGGTGGCCATATTGCCCCACTCCTTAAACAAAATTGCAGAAGCACTAATGACAAAACTAGTAAAAAAAACATAATACACTGGAAGTAACAACAGATGTATTAAATGTATCTAATGCTTTGTTTAAATAATTAATCTGTACAGTAACACAGAAAATCAAAATATTACAAAGAACCAAGCAAGCGAATTACGAAATTCATTTCGTGAACCTGCAATAGTTTCTCGAAGCGCTAATCCAAGTCCTTGCATTCCATCACAGATAATGAACTATCATTGAGCATATGAGAATATACACTACAACATTAGAAGATCCATATCTTGGGACACAAAACACAACCAGGAAACAGGAAGCGAATATGATTACTGTCATATAAACGACAAATCCTGTAGAAAAAAAAATATTGATACTTGTGAGATACAAACAACAAATGAAGTGAAATGTATTTAAATACAAAAATATTTCCAGACCAGGAAGTATACATTGAAGACATTTGAAATGATTCACAAAAAGATGTAAAAAAGTAATAGAAAATTACTATCAACCATAACAACCGTAAAGTCTGGCATATAACATGCACCTATACTTACAAATTGCATTTTTAAAGTATATTCGCCCTACAATCGCTCACCCTCTTTTTTCACGAAGAAACCTGAAATATACGCATGCAATGCTCTTATGTTCTGAAGTCATTTATTTGAGGAAATATCCCAGGCATTTGAAAAAATAGTATATTTATAAAGATACACAGCTGTTTTAAGTTCACAAGGTATGTTATTTCTTTTAAATAAACAGTATTTCAATATATGTAGCAGTCTAATCTTTATGCCCTATTTTCTTTTTTTATTTTTATTTTTAAAGCTATCATTTTTATACCTAGAATATAACAAGTCGGGTTTTACAGTATTTTCTTTCCAACAGCCTACTTTTAAAAAATTGAGGATAGAATAATATGTGTGAATAATTTTAAATATAATTATAATAATAACATAATAATGTAAGAAATTTAATAGGTCATACTGATAAAATATTACAATTAACAAAATCAAATATTCAACTGAACTACGTGTTTCAGGTGCTCACAAAATTGCCCAGATTATGTGTTAAATTATGATGCAAATATTTTCCACTATTAAAATTCATTTTCCGTATTAAATAAAATCATTTTTTAAGCATAGACCATATACTGAGTATTGTGTTTTTATCGCCACAGAAAAAAAATTCTAAGTATTTTAAACTACTATGAAAAACTAAGAAATAGAATAGTTAATGTAAGAAATCACCCATTAAATGATTTAAAATGTAGACTGAGGCATTCCATCTTATTACTCAGTTTAAGCACAAACACACAAAAAAAAAAAAAAAAAAAAACTTTATAATTAAATAACAAAAAAAAATCAGATATTCATTTGACTACAAAGATTTTTCATTAATGACAATGAAAAGAACAGAAAAGATACAAAAATAAAATAGGCTTTATACATTGAGCAAGCAATTTTCTGACAAAAAGCATACTCTGCATTCGATTAAAATGTATTTAAAAATTGCCTTATTTATAGTCTTCACTCAATTATATTTTTCAATTACTTACACTAAAAAAGTATAGAAAATGTATGCAATATTTTAATTCGTTCAGAAACACATCTCCAAAAAAGAGTGAATTTCAATACCAATAAAATCTAAGGTTAACGCAAAATTAATAGAAATTTTTTTTAAAGTATTTTTTCATTTAAAAAGCAATGTTTTAATACCTCTTAAAAATAATAATATTGAGAAAAGAGTAAATATTATCTATATTATTTAGATTGAATTGTACATGAAAAATGATAGAGGAAAACAGAAATCTTAAAAAATGAACAAACCTGGTTGAAGTAACAGCTGTCCAAGTCTCTCAATACTGTCTACAGTACCCTCTTTAGGCGAATGCAGTACAATTATGGTAGAGCCAATAATACACAAAAAACAGCAATTTTACCTAGTAGGTTAAGTCTCTCTCCCAGATACCTTGATGAAAATATGCACTGAAAAGACAATAAAATCAATTTTTGAACAACAAAATACAAAAATTATTGAAAAAAATATATTTTATTTTTAAAAACAAGTAGATAAAAGAAAAATAAATACAAGTAAATAAATACTAACTAACCTTGCATCTTGCGTATTCACTTCTATTTTTACTTCCTTTCATGAAACTAATTAATTGTATGCTATTGCACCTGTTCTAATATTTAATTGACTCTAAAATACAGTTTTTCAACAAAATGCCAGAAATTCGTTCATTGTTACTTACTATTAATTTTTAAAATATTTCTCTGAAAGTTTTTTTATTTCTATTACATTTCGCTATGTTTAAAATGTATTCGCACTATAACATCTTAACAATTTAATACAAGTAATTAAATTTGATTGGCAAAAATGTATTTATCCTTGTAATTCGGTAATCGAATCTGTTCTAAGATGGGGGGGGGAATGTGTCCGCTCAAGCCACAATGAGTTTCAAAGTGTTCGCTCAGCCCACGAAATGTTATGTGTCCTGCCACGCAACCTTAGAGAAAATCAAAAATAGCCGTTTACTTAATTAGTTAGTTTTTTTAATCGAGAAATATATTTAATCACAATTAAAAATATTATATTGACAGCGACAGGAATTAACCTCAAAGTATGAAAATGATAAGCACAAAAATATTTATTCAAATAATTCCATGTTACATACTCCTATTTTTTTTTTAAAGAATGATGAGCTTTGTCAGACGCTTAACAGGAAATATAATTGTTAATATATAGTTTACACATATATAAATATATCCTCAGATTTCACACACAACAAGCCCTGAGACTTTGACATTTGAGCGTAAGAATCACAAGATTATTCTGGATGAAGTCTAATAAGACTTGCTGGTATGTGTAGAGGCGGATTAAGCGGCTGGCGGCCGCCAGGAAGGGCCCCAAGCTTGATGGATTTTTGTTATAAATTCAACGCCAAACAAAAGGATCTTGAACCAATATTGTAACTCGGAGGATTTCCACGCTTTTGAGTCGTGTAGCAGATGTAATCATCTTTCTACTTCATATCTGTATTGTTGCCATCTGTACAAAATTTTCGCATGCGTTTGTTTGCACAAATTTTATTGCGAATAAACAAATACTATTCAAATCAAATAAGTTCGTTTTTAGTTCGCAGCTGTCCTTATTACTCTCGGATACATCTAACACTGATGGAGAAAATATCCTAACACCAAAAAAATTATTGTAGACTTATGGAACTCAGATAATGCATTTGTCTAGGTAACATATTTAATTGATTGAACTCTTAAGATCACTGGTTAATGTAGGCGCAAGAAGAGCCATTTCAAATGTGCAATAATGGCACATTAAAAACTGGTGTAACAGCCAGAATATTAAATGCAATCATGTAAGCAATACGTCGTACAAGTATCTGATATCAGTTTGTGGGATGAAATTGCATGCATGTCGCTCTTGGGTGGTCCAAATAAGGTTGCTTTGTTACAGTTGTGGATGACGCTGTCGTATCCGTTCATGATGTTCCATTTGCGCTTGATTGAAGAAAGATCTGGTGATCTAGCGGGCTAACACGTTGACACTCTATAGAGCGTGTTAGGTTACAACAGGGTATGAGGGGGCACGTTATTCTGTTGGAAAACACCCCTTGAATGATGTTTATAAATGACATTGCAGCAGTTTGTATCACCAGACTTGCATACGTTTGCAGTCTGATTGTGTGAATAAACCTTGAGAAAGCTCCTGCAATCAACGAAAATTGACTCAACAGATCATAATTCTAGGTGCCGGTTCAGTGTGCTTATGCAGCAGAAAGATTGTTTACAAGCGCTGATATGGCCTTCTAACCAATATACAGCCATCACTCCAGTGGCGTAATGTACACCTCCACGACCCCCTCATCTATGGGGGGGGGGGCGAGGATTATAGGGGCCCATAGCCTGACTGATGTCAAGTACGGCTTGAGGCCGAAAACTTGACTTTGTAGGGGGATATATATATTCTTATATTCTTCGTTAAGCCACTGCATCACTAGCACCAAGATAGAAGCAGCTTTGATAGGAGAACACAACACATCGCCATTCCATTCTCCAATGAATCTCTATCATGACATCTCTGAAGTCGCAGATATCGTTATTTAGAGCTATTGGTATGAACGCTTTAGGACGTCTGGGCTGAAAGTTATTTCTGATTGATTTGTTGATTTATTGATTTGTTACAGTTCACTGCGTCAGTCTGGTGCCGAAAAAAAACTGTAATTTCTGCTGAAGATGAACTACGATGTTTCCAAAAATTTAAAGATGTAAAGAATTTGGTATTTGTCAGTGGTTACCCGTGCGTGGTAACCACAGAGGTTTTACTATAGTTTACCATACAGTTACACTATAGTTTTCTTGAGGTAGTGACTTTCCTCGACCACTGCTGTCGAAAATCATGCACGATGGATAAATTTCTACCTAGTCTTTATGCAATATCATGGAAAGAAAATACACATTTTTTAAGCTCTATTATACTATCTCGTTCAGACTCAGTGAGCTGTTGATAAAGGCTTCTTTGTCTTCTTAAAGTCATACTGAATTAACATTAACTCAAGACGTCAAATCTCAACGACAAATAACACTAACGAAATTTATAGCACGTATTTAAAGCACACATGATTCACATCCTCCACGTGGCGCAACTAGCATCACACTTATGTACCTAACGCGAAATTTGAATTAAAATCATCTTTCGGATATGAAAAATACGCCTATAAAACTTCTTTGATGCAGCATAACTCCTTCTTGGTGACGGGATTTTTATTTCCATCAGTGTATTTTATTAATGAAAATAAATGAATCAAAATGAAGTTATGAGATAAAAGGTATGTCTAGTTCAAAGCAAACTATTTCAAGCTAACTTAATTTAGGCCTTAATGGCAAGGTAAAGATTAAAAAAAGCAGCTCTGGCTGAAATCTATGATAGGAATGAGGATAAAAAGACCGCAGTTCTGGAGGAAACTTTCCTTTGAAACATATGGACAGATATTATTAAAAGGATCTAGTTTTCTAAAATGTCTAGATAATTATATCTAAAATTTCAGAAAGGAATTTGGAAAAATGAAACTAGGAGCAACTGATTTATCAGGACTCTCGTTTGAAGAGGAACCTGGACAAGCTTACTGGTATCAAAAGAGAAAAATTATTTTCAGTGAATGTAATAAAGTGGGGATTAAAATTTTAAAAGAAGGAAATATTTCAAAAATTTCAATTTCATTTTATGTCTTATGCGATGGAGCAAGAGCAGAACTATCTCAAAAACTTAAGATATATGAAACTGTTATAGAACACTTCATGTATTTTTTTATGAGAGATTATTACATGGAATTAAGAAGTAAGCTGCAAAAACTAAAGTAAACTTATAAAGATGATATTAAATCTTTTAATTTTGACGATATGAATCGGATAAGTTTTTATTATTTAAAAAAAAAAAACAGATACTATGAAGACCCCCACTAGAAATAATTGATTGAGTTGCAAGAGGTCTCGGGTAGACCTACCGATATCGAATGCATCAGGTGAGATATCTTTTTCAATTTTAAAACGCGCTAAAAATTATTTAAGAAGCACTATGAGAGAGAAGACAAAAACAACAGGGTAATATTATACATAGAACAAGATATTTTGGGCAGAATAGAAACAGCAAAAATAACAGATGAATTAGCCAAAGAAAAAATCAAGAAGTAAAGTTGCATAGTAAAATTGTAAGTTCTTTAGTAAAGTATTTAATTTTTAAAGAAACATTTAAGATTTTTCTTTAGCCGCTGAGTTGTATTATTAACAATGCATTTTATTTTAATCATTTAAGGTCAGTGAATCTTTTCACTATTTTAGTTTTTCGATTCTTGAGCCCATGGGCCTCAAACCTTTTACCGCCAGGGGCCCGCAACTATCTTAATCTGCCTCTGGGTATGTGCGGTAGGCGGGCGTCTTAATTGCTACTACAGTTGGACCCCGCGACGAGGCTAGCGAAGAGACACCACCAAGGCGCTGAATGGGCTCAATTCATGTGACGTCACGATCACGTGATGAGGATAGCATGCGACTATGTTTACGTTTGTTTCCCGCTTAACTCAGACCTAACACTTTGTTTATTATTGCTACGAGTATTTTGCTTCAGCATTATACCCACTAAAATTTCGTATTTAACTATATATGGTTGCTCGATCACTCTAAAAGATAATATGATTGAAGGAAAAAAATCTTTCTTTTTTAATATCCCAGTATAAATTCAAGTGTTTTGTAAATATGATTCAGAATGATGAAGCATAAAGATTTTAAACCATCTCCTCGCTAGTTATTTTATTCTGACCACTTTGAATATGCTTGTTTTCAATACCAACCATTTAGAAATCGTCGCCAGCTAAAACAGAGATTCCTACAATTTTTGTGTTCACAAAAGAAACTTCTAAAAGAATTTTGGACAGATGTCTTCAAAAATGTAAATGCTTCAAAGTAAATTTTTGTTTATTTTAAATTAAATTATACTGAGAACATACATAAAAAGATAAAATATATTTAGTTTCCTTAAATTTTACTTATTTTACACATCTTCAGAGTAGTTAATAGAGATATTTCTGTATTTAATTATCTAAAATAAGAATACAAAAATCTGGTATGTAACCATTCATGTCATATAAAAACAAGTACTATATGTGTAATGTATCTTACTAAATAATTTTGCATTCTCATGGGGAAAAAAAATTTCGAAAAGCATTCTCTACAGAAATGGGAAAATATCTTAATTTACTACAGGTTCACTAATGTTTATACTTGATGAGAATCAAATACCACTTTCAAACCATTAGAAATGAAAATTACCTTTTGTAAAATTTTATGTGAAAAAATTATGTGAAATCTTTTTGAAAGTCTTTATGCGCACTACAATTTTAGTAAAAAGATTTCTTTTAACATGTTTCTTAATTTATTTTTAAAAAAGTCCAATTCATTTCTTTCTGAATGTTAAAGACAGGTATTTCCAAAAAAATTATAACCTTTTGAAGGGTAATAGTTATAAAGGAAGTCAGACTATAAAATGTATCAAATGTTTATTACTAGATTATTTCAGATATCCAAAAACCTTTAAATGATATTAAAAGCATTTTCATTTTCATCACAGAATTCCTAATTCTTAATCAAAAACTTTCATATTAACCAAATATTATTTTATACACTCTGCTCTCAAAAAGTATAAACCTCTTTTTAAACATTAGAAATAGATATAATTTTTTTAAATAAACAAAAATATCCATGTTACTGACAAATCCTATTATCAATTCATTTCCAAAATTATCTTTACATGCATTTCATGTTTCTAAATGTTCCATGGTCTTCTATAATAGAAATTATAGAGGCAGCATTTCTAAAAAATGAAACATTTGTAGCTGGTAAATACTAAGGGAATCAGACAATATATGAAAGGTATAAACATTAATATTTCAAAATGGGACCATTTCATATCTACACACGTTTCTTAGATATTGAACTATTTTATGAATTTATATGGAGTGATACTCTATCTATGAATAAGTAATTGGAAACCTATGAGAAGTTTTTCCAAATTCAGTAGTCTCAATTTTATACTGTAAATCATTATTGTGTGTAAATAAACATAATCTACTAAAAAAATACTAAGGACTAAATATAAGTATACTAAAAAAATAACCTAGGACTATTAAATATATGTAAATAAACACTGCAAGTAATCGCCGGCTTCGCACACTAACATCAAATGACATATACTAAACTAAAACAAAAATTATACTAAAAAAATTACGAAAATTCATTCCTACCTAATTATGAAACAAGGAAAATGCAAAATCATAATAAAAATAAGTAAAGTTTCAGAAATAAACTTCATAAAGTAGATATAAACAGTTCAAGTATAGGAATGTCACACACTAAAGCAAAGGCCGGAGAAATGTTTGTATACTAGTCACGTGATTCTGACTTGGCGCCGACTAGTCGTGAATCAACCCCATTGGTCAAATCAAACAGCGCGCGCTTCTCCCGACTTCCTGTTACGCATTTCCGTCCCTTTTCACGAAATCACTCCAACAAATATCCAGCAACCGAGAGTCAAGATGTTACACATCAATAAAATGATAAATGAGATGCGTAGTTTTTGTTATTGTTAACAGTATAAAATAGTACGTTCAATCAATTGTTTGGAATATAAAATAAATCTTCTAATAAAATTAAAATACAAATTATTTTACTATTTTTTTCAACAGACAACAAATTTTCAATAAGTTCTTGCTTACGAGATGAATGTAGTCCATTTCTAATGAATGCAATGTATTGAACACGAAAATGACAAAAGAAAAGGCTGAATTGGCTTTTTATAAAATGCTTACATATTGCTTGGAAAATAAAAATTTGTATAGTAAACTTGTATCATTATGATACAAGTAAGAAACGCTTTAATCCGCTTTGACTTCTTCTTGCAATGGACATCTTTGACAACAGCCAACATTGCCGCGGACCAATCGTTTTTCCATATTGGTAATGACCTGATGACCGTGCTCGTCACTATCCTTCTCACAGTTATCAGGGGAAAAATTCAAGTGCGAGTCCAGAAAGTAGATCTTGAAGGAAATATTGCAACCGAAATTCTGACATTCAAGCTCTCGTTTACAGATTTCAAAACGATGAAATCGCCGTCTTCTGAGAGGGGAGAACGGGCGTACCTAAAAGAACGGCGAAGCACTCCTGCAATACTAGTCGTAATGACTGAGGGTAAATAGTTCCCTCATGAAAGATAAATTATATGCTTTCATTTTCATAATTTTCTTGACTTCGAAATAAACAATTTTTTTTCTCTCTCTCTCACGCTTTTATTTTTCCAAGCTTACATTTATTTTATTCCATTTTCTGATTATTATGTTCTGACAAGCTGTCATGATATAAGAAAATGACTTCAGTGTTGGAAACACCCCCTTTTACACCAGTTTAGGGATGGGCTCTATTTGTTCCTCAAACAAACGGTGCTCGAAGCGCAAATACCCCTCAATCCCCTGCTACTTTTGTTCAAAACTAAAGATAACGATGCTTCTGCGAACTTGACGACAGGAAAGGGTTTCAGTTTAATGTATACTTTACTATCAACAATTGTAACACCATTTCCATAACCCCTTTTTACTGCCTTTTCCTATCGTTCAAGTTCTAGAAAACTACCAGTCACGTAACAAGTTTAACAAAGAAATTACTCTCTAGCTGTTTCAATATATAGTCAGTCAGCATTTCTGTTTGAGGATCAATTTCGGCTACTTCATTTTTAAAACCAATAATTTCATTTATTAAAGATCTGCAGTGTTGATTAAATATTTTCAATGAGTACGAAAAAAAAAACATTCCGAATTTTTATAATGATTAATTATTATAAAAATGTAAAATTTAATAAGGCGGAAACCCACTCAAAAATAATTTGCGGGGATATATGTTGATACGAAATTGCATTAAAATCCTTTTTTAAACAGTTTAATAAGAAAAATTTTTAAAAATGATGAAATGAATACTATGACTTTTTTAAAGTTATCCCTTTTTTTGAAATATTTTAGAAAAGTTCTATATTTTCAATTCCGTCCAATAACTATTTAAAAAAAATTTAAGAAGTATAACCAAAAAATTTTTAGATTTAATAAAATATATTGATATACTCTGAATCTGGGGTTTTGGGTACATGCAACTTCCTGGATAAACAACTTTTGTGTTGAAATTTCTAATATAAATTCAGGTAAAAAGAAGAAAAAAATCGAATGGAACTTGGTAAAGCCATAGCTTACTACAGTTCTTGTATGCGATAGTTTTCGTTTTAAAATTATCACATACAAGAATTTCAAGCAACTTTTTTCCCCAATCATAATAAGTTTTTTTCTTTCTTATTTATACTAATGTGATATCGTTAGTACTACAAACAGAGGCCAGAAATATGTTTTATAAATAGTAATAGCAATAATTTAATACAGCTTTTAAAACTGGGAGGCTTAGATACCGTAATCGCTATACATGCCAGATTCCTATGTTCAAAAAAAGAGGTCACTAAGCATTCAAGGAAGTTGTAGACTCAACTGTCATTCTCGTTATCCAATCTTGGCTTAAAATTATGAAGTCTGTTGCCAATAATCTAGTATGTTGTTCTAGAGCAGGATTTCCATTTAGATCCAGGTGGATCCCTTGGTGGCTTGTGGAAATTTAAAAAGGGTGTATAGTACTTCAATGGTTGATAACAATTTTTTCTGTAGAAAAATTTCATTTAATTTTACTAATTATGGATCGTAGTAATTAAAACTCCATTTTAATATATGTATTGATATAATATAGATTTGCACAAGGAGCAGTAAGCCACGCATCTAAAAGGAATGCCATGTCGCTTTTTTATATTTGCTCTCGGTTTTTATAGGCCACTTTAAATTGAAATAATTTTCGATCCTTTGAATGTCATGCAGCTATCTGTTGAAAAAGATAAATTAACGTCGATGACATTCAAATCTACACTGACCACTTAAAACAATTAAAAAGAAATATCAATGCCTGTTATAAAGATTTGGAAAGTTTAAAAGTGCCGTCTTGGAGTTTTAAAAACATTTGGAAAAAAAAAATAAAAAGCATTACTTATATTCATGTTTCACTAAAAGAAGAATTGATTGAATAAAAATAGAATGTGGAAGAGAGGAAATCAATTTTCAAAGAAGTTTTTATTCCAAGTTTTGGAATTGCAAAGATATTTGGGGGGGGGGTCAAATTAACCCACCTTAGCTTTTATCTACTTCCTTGGCTGAAGTAGATTTAGTGACGTTAATAATTTATATTAAGAAAACGTAGAAATCGATTGATTATTACCGAACGCGGTGATTTATACGAGCATTGTCAATTATAATTTTACATTTAATTTAAAAAGTGTTATGGTAAAGTATAAAACACAAACATGGCACTGATTCTTTTAAAAAATTATATTAAGAATACATACAATTTAGAGAAATTGAGAAACTGTTTAGTAAAATGTATATTTGTATTTGTTATGTTGTAGTGATTACCAACTATTTCAAGCCAAATATATTTTTTTAAAAATTGTATCAATGCATAAAGTACAACTACAATATTATTTAAAATTGAACTGTTAAGCAATTTCAATCTGTGTTTCTGAAATCTTGTTTTTATTTATAAAGGAAAATAGTATTAAAAATAAAACATGAATCTCTTACAACCTACTTTCCCCCTAATGTTCTGTTAACATTCTTATTTAAATTGTTATCTTTAAGGATTTTGTGTGCATCGTGATTGTATTCTGAATTTTACTGGAAAATGTAGAGAAAGTAGGCGTCTATCAAGAAATTTATTTTTTTTTAAAAAATTCTGGTTTATTCTGGGAAAAATTTAGGAATCTCTGCTGTAGAGTGAAAATAATGCCAACAAAACGACTGCAAATTCTAAACATGAATGCATTACATATTTTCTAATAATTGTTTACTATAAAAAAGTAAGAAAAGTCATATAATTCGATTAAAAACTTTATTTGAGAGCAATAATATTAGGTATTTTATACAATCTTCATCAATTTCAAAAAGGTACATTGATGAAACAAATTAAGAGAATTTGCATATTTTATCGAATTACATGAAAAGAAATGAACTGAATGAAAAACCACTGCTTCTAGATAAAAATGCAAATCGTATACGGCAAATATGTGAGCGTACATGTGTGTGTAGACTTTAGCCAGCAGAAAAACAGGCTTTATAAGCTTCGTTTTCCAGCACACCTCCACAAATTTCTTGATGTTATTCTCAAGTAATGTTTAATTCAAATTGTAACAGTAAAAATGAGTTACCGCCAACATTTAGATGATGAAATGAGGTGGCGAATTGTGGTGTGGCTAGAAGCAGGCCAATGTCAAGTTCAGATTTGTAGACAGTTCAATTTAACGAACAGCGTCGATTGTAACTTATGAAAACAGATCCAGGATACTGGATCCATCAAAAGAAAGCCTGGGCAAGGTCATCCAAGAGCCAAACGGCCAGAGAAGATCGCCATTTGTCGATTATAGCGAGGCATAACAGAGGGGCTACAGCTTTTCAGCTCTCTCGTTACTTGTATGCAGCCACAGAAACCCGTGTATCAAGGGTGGCTGTTTCAAAAAGACTTCATGAAAGAGGGTTGTTTGTCAGAAGACCCGCTATTTGCGTCCCGCTCATGTCTACGAACAGGAGAGTCCGTTTAGCATGGTGCATACAGCATAAAGACTGGAGTATGGATCAATGGGCGACCGTTCTGTTCAACGATGAGTCCCGTTTCAACCTAAATACCAATTATCGCCGTACTTTCATATGGAAAGAACCAGCGACCCACAACCTTCCCTCCAACGTCCGCGAAATCGGCAATTATGGTAGAGGAAGTTTAATGGTTTGGACAGGCTCATGTTGGATGGGCGTACACCTCTCGATGATTTTGAAAGAGGCTTTGTGACTGGTGTGAGGTATAGGAATGAGATCTTGGAACTATGTTTACCTTCTCAGGGGTGCATGAGGCCCTGAGTTCATTTTAATGGACGATAACGCGAGGCCACATAGAGCTCCTGTGGTCTACGAATTTCTAGAGAGTGAGGACATTCGCCGTATGGATTGGACAGCCAGGTCTCCAGACCTCAATCCTATAGATCATGTCTATGACGCTCTGGGGAGGGCAATTGCAACTCCCCTCCAAGAACCATCCAGAAAATGAAAACAGCGTTGCTGAACGAGTGGGACGAATTGCCACAAGAACTGATAAACTACCTTATTTCAAGTATGGCATCGCGCCGCGACGCCTGTAAAGCTGTAAGAGGAGGCCATACCCCTTTTAACCCATTTCTTTTGTTTATTCTGCAACCGCTGTTTCAGACCTTCCAACTCCAACGAGTGTTACGCATGATCATGCGTGTGTATTGCAATTGTTGAATGGTTATTTGTTTTGTATAGTATCAATATATGTACAAACCAAATTTCATTAAAATCGGTCCAATAGTTCTAGAGATAATCGAACAGGTCTGCAAATTCTCTTAATTTCTTACACCAGTGTATATCAACTTCGATTTATGAACTCATTTTATAAATTTACCTCTCTTATTCGTTCATATAATGTAAAACAAAAAAAAAACAAAGCTGTTCCATTTATTAACAGCAGTTTCTTCATGCCAAACTTATAAAATATGGAGCAAATTCTTAAAATCTACGCTTGATGTGTATTAGATAAAAGCAGTGGATTTTAAACTGTGTTCCACGGAGCCCTAAGGTTATCCGAAACATACACACAAGTTTGATAAGTCGCAACAAAAACAAAAACAATGTAAAAGAAAATTATAAATGTGTAGACAAAATGGATTCCCACACGCTCCCTGTGAAATTTGTACAAAGACAAGTATCTATCTATATATATATATATATAAAGCTCATCTCAGTCATTAAAACTGAAAATTTTATTTATTCATAACTTTATAAATTTTGTATAATACTTTTTAACTTTTATTAAGGAGAAAAACGACTCACTCCCTCACTGACTGATTGACAGACTGACTAATCACTATATCTCCGGAACTATTCAACCTACAGATTTGAAATTTGGTTGACATGTTCCTTTCACGGAATAGAGATCCGTTAAGAACGGATTTTTTTTTGCGAAATTCGAATCGCAAGGGGCATTACGAGGGTTATGGGCATTATAAATAATCGTTTCCTTTTTGAACTACTCAATGTACAATCTTGAAATCGGGTAAGCAGATTCCTTTCATAGAGTAGAGATCCGCTACAAAATGAGTTTGAAGAAAATCGACCCCCAAGGGGCGTTATAGATAATTATTTTCATTTTTAAACTATTAGACGCACATTCTTTAAATTTGATAAATAGATTCCTTTCATAGAGTAGAGATCAGCTACAAGATGGGTTTTATGAAAATAGTTCTTAAGTGTCGTTGCGGGGGATTAAGGGGCGTAATAGATAAATATTAACGTTTTTAAACTACTTGACCTACCTGCTTGAAAATTGGTAGGAATGTTTCTTTCATAGCTTAAATATCCGCTACAAAATGGGTTTTGGGAAAATTGACCCCTAAGGGGTGTTGCGGGGGGTTAAGGGGAGATATAAATAATCATTCCTATTTTTAAGCTATTAGACGCACACTCTTGAAATTTGGTAAGCAGATTCCTATCATAGGGTAGGGATACGCTACAAAATGGGTTTCATTAAATTTGACCCCCAAGTAAAAAAAATTTGATAGTCGCGCGGACGCTCTTTAAATGTAATTGTAACTATCGTTAGTTTTGTAAAGCTAAATAGTTTTCTAATGCCAAGTGCACATTTGTGTAAAAAAACGCCTATAATGAAGGACAGTGTACAACTTATAGACATTTCAACGGATTCGAAGTTAAAATCTAAATTTAAGCTGCAAATTCATGCAAACTACACAAGATTTCCTACACCACTATAACAAATTTAATGACATTCAAAACAATATATTTAAGTGAAAGATATTTCTCATTATGAATTGCTACACAAGCAAAATATAAAAATAAATTTGAAATGAGAAAAACATAATTTCAATAGACGGTCAGTGTAAAAAAATATTAACACATATCCTAGTTACTAAATGTAATGCATGGATCATAAATTAATGAATATATTATATCAATATTTTTAACAACAAATGCAATACTTTTTTCTCAATTTGGTACCTATAACATGTTGATCTACTTTAAATATTATTTTAAGATATATTCTTCTGTGTGTGTGTGTGGAATGAGGTTCCCCGAAAACACCTTTTATTTCCTAAGGGGTTCTGGAGTCGAAGAACACTGGATCTACTTAATCGAAATATATTTTGGTAGTGAATGAGGAGAATTAATTACTAGAAAAGAAGATATGAGAAAGAGAAAACATCTCAAAAAGCTTTTATAAACGCTGTTAACAAAATTTTCTAAAATTCAATCTAGATTGTTAGTTATACTACATGTTTTAAATGACGTTTTAATTACATCAGGTTTATTTTCATTTCTTGTTTGTATATTAGCTACACACACTGTATCTATATATAGACTTCAAAACAACACTACACGTACACATTTCTGGTTTCTTCGTAAAAAAAGGGGGAGCGTTATACGGTGAATAAACCTAAAAATTAAGAATTGCAGTTTGAAATTATAAGTGTAACACACCGGAGTATAGAAATACATCAGAATATATGGTATACAATAAACATTTTTTGAAAAGCATTTAAATTAAGCCAATTGAATTTTGAATTTTCGTTTGAAAATCTGTACGAATGAATTTCATAAGCAAACTTTTTTGCTTACAAAAAAGAAATTAAGACACGAAAATTTAACAAAAAAGATGTTGCATTTGAAGACGAATATTAAGAAGAATATATTTAATGTTTCAAAATTATTTTAAAGTAAGGTTAAAAAATAAAATTTTTAACTCGATCTTTTATTTTTTGTCGAATTAATATCTAGAAAATATTATTTATCTCTTTAGAAATTATGTTTTTCAATGATTCTATATAGGTAAATTAATTTTAATAAAAAAACTTTCCAATTTTTCCATAATTATGTCATTGTTGAAAAGCAAATATTTGTTAAGTTATGAGACATACGTTGAATAACGTTTATAAATTCTATTTTATAGATATACAAAATGCAATTAAAGATAGCAGTTAAAGATAGCAGGATATTGTACACAGTTATATTGCATAATATTTATATGTTTATATTTATTAAATAAAAAAAAGTTAACGATGTCAGTCTCATCAAATCAAGTAAAACGCAATTTTGGTCTCCTAAATATTTTAAGAATATTTCTCTTCTGTAGTTCACATTTTACCAAATAATTTAATTTTATAAAACTACTAATTATTTAAAAACCTCTAATCATCGATTCCAAATAATACTCACTACTCACTTTAGTAATTAATTAAGCTTGTTTAGAATAATTTTGTAAATATTTTTCAGTTAAAATAATATTAAAAAACAAAAGATAATTCCCCCTCACATTGTATATGTTGTGTGTTTGTGTACTTTTTAAAAAACTGCAAATAACTGTTGATATTTATATAAGAAACTAGTGCAAGCTTTCCAATGGAACGAAGGGACTTAAGTAGGCGTTTTTTCCCCCTTTTCTTTTTAAATATTTTCTAAACACCCCTCTACAAATTCAAAGAAAGCTACATTTCTTGTTCACATCTCACCAAAAGTCATAAATCACCATTCGTCAATGGAACAAACAGGGAAATTTCATGTATCCATCCGCAAGAAGATGGTGTTACAAGGTTACTTTCCCCTCCTTCCAAATGTGCAATGCTGACTTTCTAATAATCGCAAATAAATAAATTTAAAAAAATTTTAAAGTATATGCGTTTGAAAAAGCATTAAAAAATGAAGGTTTTCCTCGTTTTACTTTTTTTATCCGATAATTGAATATATTTTTATGACTGTTTTAAAGCACCAGATGTAAATTTTCAGATCTTTAATAAATATTTAAAAATTCAATTTTAAAAAAAAATCGAAAACGAGAGAAACAATGATTTTTTTCGATCTTTTGGATGGATATTATTCCATAAAATTAAAAGCAATACCTTAGACGTAAATAGAAAATCCGTGGGATTAACATTACGCTCGGAATTTCGTGGTGGCGTGTCAACGGGAGACTTAAGCAACATATCCTCAACCAGATTGTTAGTTTTCGGCCTTGTCATTTTATAGGAACTCCATTTACTTCTGTTATCCAATTAATTGTACTTTTTAAATTATTCCTTATACCTAAATGGTCATAAAATTTTACTTCAGTTTTTAACAAACCAGTTTTTATCAAGAGAAAAGCGGCTGTTTTTAAAGAGCAGGTGTTATTCTTTTAAAGGCGGCATCACACGTAAAGTTTCTGTGCAATTTTTTCACCCAACTTTTCGCCGAATCTGAGGGGGAAGGGTTACCGTAAACAAAACGACATGCTCTGACGTCAGCCACTCTCTTTCTCCACATTGAAACATTACTCGCTGATTTTTCTGCTTCGAAAACGACCATCCAATATTATTTCTTTTATTTCGCTGGCGCTTTTTTGTTTATGGGGGTAAACAGAAATGGAGCATCATTATGTTTAAAATATTATACGCTGTTAAAATATTGTACACCATTACAATATTATAAGCCATATCTGATGCGAAGCTACCACCGTTACCGCCATCTTGTTTATGACGTAGGGCGCCGAAGAACCCCATTGGTTGGAATTTCAAGAAACTTTGATTTAGAGCAACTTTGTCACTGGCAAAAAGTTGTTCGGAAGCCATTGCTATGGCAGCGGAGTAAAAATTGCACGAATTGGATCAAAAATTGCACCAAACGTGTACGTGTGATAAGGCCTTAAGAACAAAGAATGCTCCAATAAAATGAGAAATTAGTAGGATAAAGGATTTTGGTTATTACACTATTGCTTAAAATTTTTTGCCAGTTTTCCCACTATTTTTACAATATAACCTTGTTAGTTTATTTCTGTATTTTTAAGAGTTCGTAGTGTTTCGATAGATATTGTTTTACATAAATTAAATATAAAATAAATAGTTTGAATATTTTATAGTCAAGATGTCTGTGAAAAAAGATATTATTACTGTACAAGCAGTTGCTGAAAGATCTCTGTACAGTGAACATTCAAAGTTGAGGTTAACAGATGCAGTTGAGTATTTTAAAACCTTGCTTAAAAGAAATAATTTGATTACTTCGAAATGCTCGAGTACCATTTATTATGATGATAGGGGAGGAACTTTACAACTACGCTGTCGACATGTTGGCAGAAAAAAATATGATAAACGATGAAGAGCTCATGCATGCTAACGAAGTACGTGAAGAAGCATTTTTCAAATGTGTTGAAGTCGATTCCTCATCTGAAGAGAAAGAGCTAGAAGAACAAAAGAGAGACAGAAAACATATCCCTTTGGATTATAAAATATAAGTAAACATGGCGAAACAGCGTCTGACTTGGAGTATTAAAACGTTACAGAGTAGGGCAGGGGTGGCCAACCCGCGGCACTCGAGCCACATTGTGGCATGGCGGAGTTGTAACAGTGGCACGCGAAGACTTAATAAAAATTTTTAATTGAAAAGATAAAATAATAAATAACAATTTTTACAATTTTATTGAAATGGAACTCTCTCAGACAAAAAAAACCCTCATAATTTGTTTTAAATAAACTTAATTGAGATTCAGTGGAAATTTATCGTACAGAGAATGCACCTGGTTTGTTGTGCGAGTTGGCTTTCCAAAGCTTTTTTCACTCGCGAGATTTCGGGATTTGAGGATGCGAATTTTAAAATATCTCGAAGAAAACACTTGACTGTCCTGTGAGTACTTGCTATTCTAGAATGAAGACAGGTTGTGTGATTTAGCTTTTCTTACAGATATTAAGGGACATTAATATAATTTAAATTTAAGATAAAAGAGAAAAGATTGTATTTTTTTCTACTCTAGTTGCTCAAATACATTTTTCGAGGACAAACTTTTGCTTTTTTTTTTGGTCTTGATTTTGGAGAAAAAGAATTAACATATTTCACATTAATGCAGGACCTATGTACCAAAGTTAATAGTGCTCCAAGCTGTGATCGATTTAAAAATTTAATATTCATTTTTGCAACCAGTGATAAGTTTGATGATTTTCAAGATGATAAAAAGAGATGCAGAACTTTTCAATTTCTCTTTCTTCCCTTCTTTTTCAATTTCTCTGCAAAATGTTGATTGTTTCCCACTTGAAACCAAAATCACCATCTAACATTTAAAAGTAAATATAAGGAATTCTATTGAGAATTTTGGAAATTTGTACTAACAAGCAATTTTTCAAATTTACACGATTTGGCTGTCAGATAGTGTTGTAGATTTGAAACAACATACGTTTGTGAACAAATGTTTTTCTATATTATAAACATAACAAAATCAAAATATCGTTCAAAATTAACTGAACAGATTAACAATTAAATTTAAGTTTGTGCTTTGGTCTAATTTGTTATATTTTGTTTTTATAAATTTCCACTCCTTATAAACTTGTACTTTTAAAGTGTGTTCTTAGAGTAAAAGTCACATAATAAGCCTATAAGTAACAATTGTTCACCTTTTCATTTGTTCGAAAAGTTGGAAGTGGCAAGCTTAATTATTTTTTTATCTGAAAGTGGCACTCTTCCTAAAAAGGTTGGCCACCCCTGAAGTAGGGAGAAGATGGTCGTTTTTTTAAAAAAGGGCATTTGTCTAAATGGGAAGAAGACATCAAAAAAGGAGGAAATAAGTTTGATATATGTACATTTACTGATTCCTGGACATTTGATCGCTTTGTTGAAGCTAGAGAAAACTTTCTTCAAGAAACCACCAGGAATTTACAGTAGTCAGAGGCGAATTAAGCTAGTTGGAGGCCCCAGGCGGTTAAGGGTTTGAGGCCCATGAATTCAAGAGTCTAAAAACTAAAATAGTGAAAAGATTGCCTTAACTTAAGCACTCAAAATAAAATGTATAGCTAATAATAAAACTCAACGGCTCAAGAAAACTCTTAAGTGTACTTTAAAAAATTAAAAACCTTACTAAAGATATTTTAAGATTTTGCTATATAACTCTAAGTCTTAATTTCTCTTCGCCAAATTCATCTTTTTTTTTTTTTTTTTTTTGCTGTACCTACACTGCTGGGGCCATTAAAATTGCAACATCAGGATCCGACGAAAGTCAAAATCAAATGAAAGGAAGAAGTTGGGACTTGTAAATGATTAGTATTTTAGCGGATTTATATGACGCAGGAGAGAGAAACGACATCTGAAGCACTGCATAAAAGGAAAATTATGTAATGGATTTCTAATTCGGAAAGCGTTTTGTAAGGTCGGAGTTTCCTCACAGAATATTGTGTTGTGCCTCGAAAGAAGAAAGAAATACTTACCAGCAAGTGTCAGAATTTGATACAGGCAGGGTTTTTGCCAATCGAGAGTGTGGATTATCGTTTCGAGAAATCACCCTTCGCACTGGTCGAAATCCAACCACTTTCATACAAATATGAAATCAATGGGATTCTGAGGGTCATAATGAACAGCACGCTGAATCACCACATCATCCCATGACTAACGCCCGAGAGGAAGTTGCTCCTGCAAAACCGCGTAGAGCCATATCACGGAACTATTAGTCTAGAAATGGCTATGTTTGTAGCCTGCTCAGTATCCGCTCGTACAGTTAGACGACGTTTGCAGCAGCGTGATCTATCAACACGGCGATCATTACTCCGGCTTCCCTTGACAATGCAGCATAGCAAGAGACGACGACTCTGGTGCGCAGAACGACTAAGTTGAACACAGGAGTGGCACAATGTCGTCTTTTCAGACGAGTCTTGATTATGCGTGCAGTATTCTGAAGGCCGTGTACGTGCCTGTAGGCTCCGCGGAGACCGCTCTTCGCCTGCTTGCATTCGATATCGGCATAGAAACCCTACACCTAATGTAATGCATTGGGTAGCCATTGGGTAGACAAGCTCATCTCTATTTCGAATCAACGGCAATATGAAAGCAGATCGAAACATTACTGTCGTCTTACGTCCAGTGGTTGTGCCTTATCTTCAAGGCCTGCCAAATGCCATCTTTCAACAAGATAATGCAAGATCACATGTTGCACGCTATGTTCTGACTTTCCTTGAAACACAGGGGATTCGATTTTTACCTTGGCATGTATGGTTTCTAAATTTGTCACCCAATGAAAACATCTGATTATGGGTTGCTGAGAGACTGGCCCGCCACTCTTCTCCAGCTAATACTGTTGAGGAAGTGTGGCATAGACTTGAAGCAGCATGGAATGAGTTGCCCGTTTCTGTCATCCAAACCCAGTTCGCCTCCATGGCTAACTAGGTAAGGGACGTTTTAGCTGTCAGAGCTAGCAGCTGCTTTTACCAATCTCGCACCCCTGTAAACCCCCAAACTGCTTACATATTTAATCATTTTATCTTTATGCCATACTGCTTACGCACAATAAATATCTTTTTTTCTTTTTGTATTTACTTTCCTTCATGGTGCTGTAATATTAACGACAACTTTTAATGCGCTTTAAAACTGGAAAAAAAAACTCCCACTTGATGCATTCAATATCGATATTGTTAAAAATATTTTCAAAGGTATCCGCATTAGGGAAAATGGAGGTCATTTCTTTTGCAATTCAATAGTGGTCGTGGTAGCCTAGTGTTCAAGATAACAGACCCATGCCCGGAGTGTTATGAGTTCAAATCTATAGTACCGTTAAAGATCTACCATGTAGAGGGGGGGCTATGCAAGTTAAATCTGTCGAAGCTCAAACGTCCCCCCGTTGGTTTGGTGTGGAAGTTAGGAGAGGGGTTGCCAGCTCAGGTGTCGTGCTTGTCAATTGACCATGGTTCAAAATTACGAGGTCCGTCGCCAAAAGCCCTCGAGTAGCTGAACAGTGCGAGGTCAGTATTCACTCACTCACTTTGCAACTTGATAAATTTCTACTGGGATATTCCTGTATTTTTTTTCTTTTAAAAATAGTAAAAATTGATGTAGTTTATCGTCAAAACTAAAAGATTCAATATCGCCTTTGTAAATATCCTTCAATTTCTGTATAGCTTTCTTCTGAATTTCAGTTATAATAAGATCTGGTAAAAACAACAACAGAAAAGCGTTCTGTAACAATTTCATATATCTCAGCTCTTCGGGATAGTTCTGCTCTAGTCCTGTCACGTATTATGTGAAATGTATTCACTCTCTCTCTATGAAATTTTCCTCTTCTATCAAATTCATGAGCGAATTCTTTACTTTCACTGGAAATAATTTTTCTCTTTTGCTGCCTGCGAGCTTGTCCAGCTACCTCTTCAAACGAGAGCCCTGATTTTCACAGTTGATTTCCAAAATAACTTGAAAATTAGATAGCCCAAACCTTTTTGACAAACACCCCAACAACAAAAAGAACAGCAAAACAACATCAACAAAAAATTCTAAAAAATTTTCAACCAAATTTGTATTTTAATTACATTTTTAGCTCACTATCTCTAAATTAACAAAACTTGAAATGTAGACAAACTAAAAGAAAAACATTTTAAAACTGGAGAAACACAGTTTTTTTTCTTTTCTTCTTCTTCTTAAAAATCAAACACGTAGATGCAAATAGTTAAAAAATGATCATGTGAAACCAAAACAATAAAAAATTATACAATACAATATATTAATTTTAACTTTACAGATGAACTGGCAAACCATGCAAAACAAGTTAAACCAAATTAAGATGAATACTATTAAAAATTGCCAGCAAAATTCAGATATCATAGAAGTATTTTATGCTATGAAGACCTAAATTCAATCAGTTTGAAATAGTTTCCTTTTAATTCGACACAGCTTTTACCACAAAACTGCATTTTGTGTTATTTATCTTCATTAGTAAAATCAGATGTAACCGAGAGTAACTAAGAACGGCTGTGAACTGGAAACAAACTTGTTTGACTTGAATAGTATTCGTTCGTTCAATACAAAATTTGAGAAAAAAACGCATGCAAAAATTTTGCACTAATTTCAACAATATACGGAAGAAAGATGTCTATATACGGAAGAAAGATGTCTAGCGTTGTTCCACGACTCAAATCCAGGGCAAGAAACCGGGTCTCTAGTGAAAAGTAACGGTAAAACGATTTTATTAACTTAAAAATGTTGTTATACACAGTCACATACTCAAATATCGTCACCAAAACTGTTGACAAATTTATCCCATTGCGACACTAACCGGTCGATAAGACGATGCTAGTAAGCTGCTGTCGAATCCAGGCCTGGACCCAGTCACACACTTCGTTGTTCATTGTGAATCGATGTTCCCGAATAGCTCGTTTTAGAGGTCCAAAAACAGGAAAATCAAACGGTGAAAGATCTGGACAGTACGGTGGACGTTCCAGCGTTTCCCCCCAAAACTGTTGCAATGTCGTCTTCATCGCATTGGCTGCGTGTGGGCAGGCATTATCTAACAGAAGAATAACGCCTGGGCGCTTCGACTTGATGGCTCGTCTAAGGTTCTGTAAAGTAGCATGATAACGCTGGGCATTGATGGTGGTTCCCCGTTCCAGGAACTCGACAAGCATAGGGCTCTTGTGATCAAAAAAGGACATCATGACCTTACCAGAACCGGTGTGCATGGCCTTTGATTCTTTTGGAGGTGGTGAAGTCGTACGTTTCCACTGCTTGCTCTGACGCCTGCTTTCCGGTTTAAAATGATGACACCACGTTTCGTCACCAGTGAAAATTGGCGACAGAAAACCGTATTCCTCCTCGTGATAGCATTGCAGATGACTCAACGACAGCGCAATTCGAGTATTGCGCTGTTTGGCGGTCAGTTGGTGGGGAACCCACTGCGCACAAATTTTTCGAAAGTGCTGATGCATTATGGTGTGATTGGTGCCCACGCTAATACCCAGTAACCGATGGATCTCGTCCTCGGCGATTCTGCGGTTGTTCAAGACTAAAGTATTCACTTCCGCAATAATTTCCGTGATGATGACTCGATGAGCCTGCCCAGGTCGAACATCGTCTTCCAGTAACTCGCGCCCTTCAAGGAATCTTTTGCGCCATTCCACAACACTTGAATGTAACAGACTGTACTCACTACACACAGCCTTCATGCGTCGATGCATTTCAAGGCCTGCAACTCCCTCTGCCGTTAAAAATCGAATCACTCTTCGTTGTTCCTTCTTACTCGCCTGCATGTTCAGTAGTGGACGATAACTCGTGCGACCACCTTCTCTTAGGCCTGAAACCATGCTGTCGTTATGAAACGTCAAACGTTGCGCACGCGTCAGTATCTCTAACGATAGATGGTGCCACCATACACGCAGCCACCTTACGTGCCTCCTTGTTGCCACCTTACATGCAATGCAAAGTTAGACGGACTGACCCTGTTTCATTTTAATGAACCTTATTTAACTCTATTATTTTAATTTTTCCTATTTCCATTTAAAATCTATTGTCTGGTTATCTTACAATTTCAATTCTTTTCAGTTTGATCATGTTTATTCATCTCTCTCTTGTATAGAAATTTTGATTATATATATATATTTGTCGTGTTTTCCGAGTAAACACCAAGGCATTTTGTTTAAACTGCCTTTATTCAATGAAGACATTTTGGCATCTGCTTGCTAAGAGAAAAACGGACACCAAGTTTTTGAGTCTGTAACCCTTTATAGGCCAGATGTTTTTCAAGTACACTTCTTATTGAAGAGGTATATTTGAAAGTTAAGCACGACATACGAGGTAATAAAAATTAATGGTCGGTAAGAAAAGTTTTGTTTATGACCATGTGTTCTTCAAGAGTCAGAAGTGAGTAATAAATTTAATACTTGAAGATGCAACAGAATATAAAAGCTAAAAGTGGTCAAGGAATTTAATTTTAGATCTAATTTAATTATCCTTACATCCCCCCCCCATTTTAAAATTGGAGTCACAGTGATCCATTTCTCTCTTACAAACATAATGAATTTTCAATATATACATAACAGTACATAACATAATATAGAAACACATATTACACACAGTAAGTAGATTTAAGTAATATGAATAATAAAATCAAAATACAATAAAATAAGCGAAATTATAACAATAAACAAAATAATAACACTTGTGAAAAATTGATATAAATTAAAACCCTTACACTTAAATGTACATTAGCGTTTTCATATCTATATTGCATCCAGAAAAAGAGCTAACTTTCCTCTAAATCTTTCATATTATTAGATTTGTGTTATTGCTAGCACAAAGTCAATCTATTTGTAGTATATAAGTGGAAATTTATCATGTTAAATAATAATATAATTTATAAAAATACATGATATACAAATACTAAGATAAAAATTTTCTATTAAGATCTACTCAGGCGCTCTTCTAGTACTACTTAATTTTGTTACATAAAATTATACATAGCTGAAATATACTGTTAAAATGTCAAAGCATAGACATTAATAAAATTATATGATTAATAATATGAGAAGAGTTTATATTACACTTATACACTATTCAACACACCAGACAATATTCCTTTGACATGTATAATAAGAAAATAAGAGCTCTTTTATTAATCTCGATTCAAAAAGTGGAATCATCTCTAGAAATAAATCTATCATTATTTATAGTAATTACTTTTCAACAACACATACAAATTAGTATAGTAAATTTTTCACCATATTCACTTTTAATTCAAATCATGACATAAAATATTTTTAATCTCTCCGTAACTTTTTAAGCTTATTCATTTCATATATAGACAAATTTTTCTCCTGTGCATTTCACATTCAGTAATATAATTTATATCATACTAATACCAACACATCTGTGTGATCAAATCACAGATGTTCAGGGATGCTAATATGAAGACACAATAAGAGGTATACAAATCAAACTAAATAAGTTTGTCCTCTTAATGTTTCAAGACATATACAAAATCATAATGATTGAATTCTCTTTGATCCACTGTATCATTTCCAAAATAAACTTCAAGTTGTTAAATTACTTTAATTTTAGACAAGGAAAATTTCGAGAAACAGTGAATCCTGATATGTGGCCAGTATATCAAAACACACAATTTCAAGATGAGGAAAAATTTAATTTGAATTTAGTAAAGTTACTGAGGAATAAAATAATTAACAAAATAATAAAATTCAGTGGATAAAAAGAATGCTATGTGACTTTAATTTTGTTTCTCATCACAATTAGTATCATTAGTATTAGTACATTGGAGTCCTTTCTCTAATAACTAACTTTATATCTTTCAACTTTGGAGCACCAATACTATCATATAAATGATATAATTCTTTTAACAATTTAAAATAAAATAATGAAGTACATTAAAATTTCTCAAAATTTTATATAATAAAACACACACTCTACTTTCTCTTTTAAATATAAACAATATCACTTAACACAAAATATACTTTATGAAAGTTTAATATTTACATTAGTCTTCCTCTCCGAAAAGTCTTGTTAAACAAAACTCAGTCACTTCTGTATTACATAAATGTAAACTAATAATTTCCCTGACCTCTATTTCTTACAGGAAGAGATTTTTGGTTCACGGTAATCCACATATTTTGTTGTCCGTTGATTTGATTTTGTAATTTTTTCGATGTTGATTATTGGTTCCTTCATTATTGGATTCGATGTTGATTTTCAATAATATATTCGATGTTGGTCAAATTCACATCAGGATTATCGCACATTTTTTCCAAATGTTGACGCGCGCTTCACCTTTTTTTTCTAGCCATCAGAGAATGTTTATTGGAGAGCTGTTTTTATTCACTTGCGGTCGGAGCGAGTTTCTCTTCCCGGGGTAGCAACGCTTCTTCTCTCCGGCAACCCTACGTTCCTCTAAGCCAGGGGTGGCCAACCCGTGGCACGCCGGAGTTGTGGCAGTGGCACGCAAAGACTTAGTGAAAAATTTTATAATGTAATAAAATATTGCATATTTTTCTTTAGAATTTTATTAAAATGCAGTTGTCTCAGACAAAAACCTCAAAACTTATATTTAATACACTTTTAATTAATTGAATTACAATAGAAAATTATCATGTAAAGAGTACTCCTTAATTGTTGTGTGCGTTTGCTTTCCAATGGAAGTGGAAATTTTGGAATTTGAGAGAGTGTGTTTTAAAATATCTGGAAGTAAACAATGAATTGCCCGATGAGTGCTTGCTACTCAGGAATGAAAACTGACTGTGGGATTAAGATTTTCTTACCGATATTATGGAGTATTTAAATCATTTAAGTTTAAGATTACAGGGAAATATGTTTTTCCTATCCTGGTTGATCATATATCTTATGTAAGTAAGCTTTTACATCCTTTCTCTATTTTGAAGAAAAAAGATTAAAACGTTTCACAATATGCAGAAACTATCACCCAAAGTTATTAATGCTCCGATCTATAAAAGATTTAAAAATTTATTATTCATTTTAAAAGATTCATTCAGTGCTAGGTTGGCTGAGTTTCAAGGTGATAAGAAAATTGCTTATATTTCCATAAATCCATTTTCAATTTCTCTATAAGACGTTGACTGTTACCCACCTGAAATCTAAATCGTAATTATTAACGTACAGCACCATACTGAACTGAAAATCAAATATATGGAAATAATTTCAACTCAAGTGATCAAATTATATTGGATTTTGAAAATTTAAACCGATGGGCATTTTTCCAAATTTACATGATTTAGCCGCCAGATATTGTTATAGTTTTGGATCAACACATGTTTTGTGAACAAATGTTTTGTATTAAACATAATAAAATCATAATGTCACTCAAAATTAACCGATATACACCTAAAACAATTTAATTTTTTTAACATCTTCGAAAATTAATCCTAATGTAGATGACTTTGTAAGAAAACTACAAACTCAAAGGCCACACAAAGCAAGTACTGACTGTTTAATAATAAATTAGGATTAAATGTTTAAATTTACTCATTTTTATGTTATACATAAAAAGTTAATTAACAATAAAACTTAAGTTTTTATTATACTGTTCTTAAATTTTCACAACTTCGACTTGTATAAAAAAATATACAATTTGCGCCAAAGTCCCATAAGTCAATAAGTAACGTTTTTCGACTTATTTATATCTTTATGTTTGTTGAAAAAGTTGGAAGTGGCACGCGTAATGATTTATCATCAGATAGTGGCACTCTTACCAAAAAGGTTGGCCAAGCGATAGACATTGCGTTCAGAGTTCCATAATTTTTCTCTACAGCACTTTCCATAATAGTTGGCTGATTTGGCATCCGTTTTTAAATGTTTTTACTTTTTTAGATGGATTTAAGTTAAGTTAAAAATGCTGTTTCAGGCATCCTACCGGTTTAAAACTGTCGTGTTTTCCGAGTCAACACCAAGGCATTTTGTTTAAACTGTCTTTATTCAACGAAGACATTTTGGCATCTGCTTGCTAAGAGAAAAACGGACACCAAGTTTTTGAGTCTGTAACCACTTATAGGCCAGATGTTTTTCAAGTATACTTCTTATTGAAGAAATATATTTGAAAGTTAAGCATGACATACGAGGTAATAAAAATTAATGGTCGAAGAGAAAAGTTCTGTTTATAGCCATGTGTTCTTAAAGAGGCAGAGGTGAGTAATAAATTTAATACTTGAAGATGTAACGGAATATAAAAGTTAAAAGTGGTCCAGGGATTTATAATTTCAGATTTAATTTAATTAGTCTTATATATATATATGTGCATTTTGAATTTATATAACTGGAGTCCATCACGCTCGGGGCCCTTGGCAGCCGCCAGGTTCGCCAGCCGCTTTCAGCACTGGTAGTTTAAAGACTTCGAATTTTTAAAGCTTCCGAACGATGGATGAAAAAATTCAAAAAAGAATATAAAATAAGTCAACTAAAAATAACAAAATATGTGTCGCAACAGGAAACAGCAACTTTGGAAAAAATTTTAAAGTCTGCAGAAACTTTTCAGATACAGACATTGCATTAGATGCCTAAATTTGATAAAGACTTCGTCATAAATATTGATCAGACAGCTATGTTGATAAAAAAAATTTCACCTTTTTCTATATTTTAACTGTAAACTTATCTAATTCATCTAACTCGTTCTATTTTCTTTTTTTTTTCAGGGTGGCAATGCCAATCTAATTTTAATAGGACTTTTGCACTACTTTTAATAGAAACAAAACTGTATTTGGTAAGCGACAAGACATAAATAAAGTAATTCATTCCTATACAGTACAATATGCTCTGATTTTATCAGAGAAACTATTGCCGAAAGTATTTGAGTGTCTGCAATCAACGGGTAAATTTGGCCAAAGAGTCCAAAAAATTGTGGAGGAATACTCTCAAAAATATAAAACTGTTATAATAACATCTTCCAAGTCTGGAAAACTCTCAACAGGATTATATATTAACTTTCTTCGAGATTGTTTAAAACCTTACGTGGGAAAAGAAAACTCTTCTTCTTCTCGTCGATTCTTGGAGAAGTCAAACAAAACCTGAGATTTTTGATGAAGTTTTCCAGGATGACTATAAATTGCTTACTTGCAATATTTAAGTTATTCCTCCAAAATGTTTTCCAATTGTTCAATCTTGTGACGTTTATTTTTATAGGCAGGTAAAAAATCTTATTATTATTTGCAAAATTCGGCCGAATCGAGAAATAAATTCACGAGAAGACTCCATTAAAATACAATTAATTGCTCATCAACAATTGTCATCGCCAATTTTTGAAAAAATGATTCGATATGCTTGGTACGCCGCAAAACTTTCTAAAGATAGAGAAATTTTCTTAAATGTAAATGATGTTTGTTTTTCACCTGAACTTCTTAAAAAACATTGTTATTCCTGCAATTCTTCTTTTATTAACTGCGCCAGATGCAAAAAATTAATCGTTTTGAATGTTTTTATGATAATTATCATTCAGGTTATTGCATGTAATAAAAAATTATGTGTAAGACAAAATTAACTTTTTACTTACAATTATTTTATTTTTACTTTTTTATTTATAAGTATTATTATCACAACTATTAGTTGTTTTGTATCTTAAAAAGTAAAATAGTTACTATAATTATATAAAATATTTAATAATCAATGAGCCATTTTTAAAAACTAAATTTACTTAATTCTGAAAATAAATAATAAAATAAATTGGAGAAAAAGAAATCAAAGCAAGTTGGCCGATCGCGTGACTCGAACCCTGACCTACTGCATGACACTCCATTATGCTGCCATCTACGACACGGCAACGTTGAAGAAATGGAGAAATAACTTGCATTTTAGCTAAGTATGACTTTCGAAGGCTATTTTCTCCGAATTGACTGGCCATTCGGCGCAATTACATTGAGGGTTGAACACCCTATAGGAGTACTACTATTACACAAAGTCTCGTCCCAAAATGAATTTAATTAGTCGTACCCTCCCCTTGTAAGCAAACCATGTGATCTGCAGGTCTTCAAACTGTGTTCCAAGGAACCCAGGAGATCCACAAGGCATACCCGGGAGTTTTGCAAGTCACAATAAAAAAATCGAGAAGAAATAAGATTGTATGCAAAATGGATTCACGTTCTTAATCAAGTTTATATGGTTACAAATATCTAAAGCTCATCTTATTCATTAAAACTGAAAATTTTATTAAAATATAATAATTTTATTTTGCAACACTTTTTAAAATGTTTTTATAATATAATAAAAGAATATTAAAACGTTTTATCTTTATATATATACTTCCTACTAAATTGTGAATATTCTATTGCTAACTACCTCGGATTTCACGAGATAATTTTATACTCGTTAATTACACAATGTCTTGCAAAACTAAATAGTTTTCTAATGGAAAATGCACTTTTTTTTTGCATTTGTGGAAAAAACACCTATAATGAAGGAGAGGAAACAACTTATCAACAGTTAAAATCTAAATTTAAGTAAGAACTGTTTCTAAATTTTAGGTTGCAAATTCATACAAAACACACGGGATTTCTCACGCAGCTATAAACATTTTAATGCCATTAAGAACAATGTGTTCATATGAAATATATTTCTGAACATAAGTAACTACAAAAACAAAGTATAAAAACACATTAAAACTCGGAATATAAGTAATGCGATTGCATTTAATCTCAATTGACCTAGACTTTGACAGTTTGTATGAAAAAAAGCAAACACATATCCCAGTTACTAAATATAATGCATGAATAGGTGACACTTGTATCACAAATTAATATTTTTAATAAGTAAATTATATTCAAAAAATTATATTAGAATTTTTTACTAAGACAAATGCATTTTTTTTTATAATTACCTTTACATAAAGTGCCCATAACATATTGATCCACTGTAAATTTTATTTTGAGATATATTTTTCGAAGTATATATGTGTATGGAATGGGGTTCTACGAAAACACTTTCTATTTCTAGGGGTTCCACGAAAGCTCCTTCAAGTTCTAGGGCAGGGGTGGCCAACTTTTTTCGGAAGCGTGCCACAATCTGATAAAAGAAATTACGCGTGCCACATCCAACTTTTTCACCAAACTAAAAAATATACAAAAGTGAAAAAATGTTACATATAGGCTTATTATGGGTTATTTACACCAAAGCATACTTTTAAATGCAAGTTCTATGCAGTGAAAATGTAAAAAAAAAAAATGGTATAACAAATAAAACAAAAGTAGAAACTTATATTTTATTGTTGATAAATTTTTACAGGATCAGTCAGTTAGCTAAGGTACAAAATAAAAATAAGCAACTTGAAACATTTAATTTTAAATGATTACTAAGCAGTCTCTTAATGTGGCTTTTGAATCTGCAGTTTTTTCCCTAAATCATCTACATTTGGGTTAGTTCGTGAAGATGCTAATAAAATTAGGTGTTTTAGGTGCATATCAGTTAATTTTGAGCGATATTTTGATTTAATTACGTTCATAACAGAAAACATTTCTTCACAAACATATGTTGATCCAAACCTACAACAATATCTGACCGCTAAATCATGTAAATTTGGAAAATTACTTGGTGGTACAAATTTCCAAAATTCGATGTAATTCGGATAATTTGTGGTTAAAATTTCCTTATATTTGTTTTTCAGAGTAATATGGTGCTGTAGGTCAATAATTTCAATTTGTACCTGAGGTGGGTAAGAATTAATGTCTTGAAGAGAAATCGAAAAAGGATTAGTGAAAAGTTCAGTATTTTTTTATCATCTTTAAAATATTCAAACCTGGCACTGAAAGAATCCTGCAAAATGGATATTAAATTTTTTAATCTATCATAGTTTGGAACATTACTAACTTTGGCAGATAATTCCTGCATGAATGGGAAATGAGTTAATTTTTCTCTCCAAAATCCAGACAAAAAAGCAAAAGTTTGTTCACAAAAGAAGATATATGTCCAACTAGGGTAGGAAAAATACAATTTTTCCCTGTAATCTTAAATTTAAATTGTTTAAATGTTCCATTATATCAGTAAGTAAAGCTAATCCCACAGCCAATTTTCACTCCTGAGGAGTGAGCATTCACTGGGCAGTTCATCGTTTTCTTCCAGATATTCTAAAACACATTCCCTCAAACTCCAAAATCTCGCAAGTGAACTTCCTTTGGAAAGCCAGCGCACACTACAATGAAGGAGTAACTTGCCATTTTCTTCCGTTTCTTCGGGGAAAAGTGTACGAAATCTTCGTCGATTCAGAGCACGAGCTCGTATTTTGTTGATACAGCGCACCACGGGGTCAACAACGAAAGACAAAGAGCTTCTTGATGAATAATACAATGATACTTGAAAACTTTTCTTCCCAAATAATTTTCAAGCAATGCAACAAAACCTTTTATTCTGCCAACCATGCACCTGTGCAAACACTGTCTAATTTTGTCCATTCTACTTTATTAATTTCAATTAAACTTTTTAGTTCCTTAAAAATTTCTTCACCTGTAGTTAAAACTAGTTGGCACAAATCAAGAAGTTCTTCCACAGTATCAAAATTTTCGTTCGTGTAACGCACAAAGATGCTTAACTGAGCATTGTCAGTAATATCACAGCTTTCATCCAAAGTTAATGAAAAATATTTGCAATTTTGAAGTCCAGAGACAATTTGCGTTCCAACATCCTGGCCCGTGTCATCTATACGACGCATGACGGTATTTCTGGACAAAGCTATTTTATGAACCATATTTTTGACATTATGATCACCGATATTTTGGGCGAAAATTAAAAGGCTGCTTTTTAATATCTCCTCTCCGTCAGAAAATGGTTTTTTCTTGCGGGCTAACAACAAAGAAAGTTCATAAGAAGCCTTCACCGTGGTTTCCATTTCGTCATTTCTCTTCTGGAACAAAGATTAATGGATGGCTAAAGATTTCTTTTTTTTATTGATGAATTCCATTCCCAAATTTGATCAAACAGGATATTTGCTGTTAAAATCACTATGCAGTTGTTTGAAATGACGGTTCAAGTTAAATTTTTTTGGAACTGCTATACAAATTCCACATATCAAATAAACAGGCTTGAAAGCATTTTGATGTGTAAACAAGTATTGTTCTTCCCAGACAATTTTAAAATCACGTGCTGCAATATCCTCTTCATAATTTCTTTTCGATGTCGAAGGTTTACTCATAAACATATGGAAATTAAGAAAAATTTAAACAATTACGCTCAACACTAAAACCTAAAAACAATTTTAGAAAAGGAGAAAAGCTAAACGTCTTGCTAAACAGAGTTTAAAATTAACTGAGTCTGGCAACTAGAAACAATTTGCCAATGTTACGTTACAAATTCTCTAGGCTCCGAATCCAGCATTCTGATTAGTCATGGGCGCAAGTTCACACTCCCTCTGCTTTACAAAGCGGCTACTTTGTGTAGATAGAATTACTTCTACCGTATCAACAACAGCGCTCCTAATATATTGCAGAATTACTTCTTGACATTAGAGAAATCGTAAATAGTCAACATTTCCGGAAAAACCTTTTTATCTGACATCAGGCTGACAACCAATAGCTATAAACTTCAGCCCTGCACGAGGAAGCTGAAATTTGAATGGAAATCTGAGATGTTAAAAATTAACCGCCCCCGAGAGAGGGTGACTTTTTGGGCAGTTTCGACCGTCCGAGAGAGAGAGAATTTATTTGTTTTTAGTCTCACGTTACTCAACACTTTTCTCGGAATGTTACAAAGCAATAGAATTGTAAGTTTTGGAGCATGATCTTATTTTTTGGCGTTTTTCTGGAGAAAAGAAAAATCTTGCTTAGCGCCCTTAAAATCTCACGCTGAAAATTTCTGTTTCTTACATATTCTCTTCATAGCAATTTTTTTATTGTAATTCAATTAATTCAGTAATATTTTCGTAATATTTTTGTGATTTTCAAAATGCCTTCGCGTGCCAGTTACGACCCCCGCGTGCCACAATGTGGCATGCGTGCCGCGGGTTAGCCACCCCTGTTCTAGGGGTTCCGTGAGTTGAAAAAGTTTGAAGACCATTGTTGTATATGATCATGACGTTAATTTTAAACATGTCCAGTATTTTTCTTTCATTTTTCTCTCATCCTAGATTGACCTTGTTTCAAAATTAGAAGCTCATCACCAATAGCCTCCCCTATTGCTTCTTCAAGCACGACATTGATAAAAAATCGATTAAAACATTTTCATCCTTGAATTAAAATTTTTATTAGGGATTCTGGAAAAGTCCTTGAAAATAAAGAAGCACCCAAAACCCTGAAAAAGCAAACATCAGGAAAAGATCACTAAAGGAACTTCCTAAACACAGGATAAGTTTATGAATGCTATTCTGAGGTTGAGGTCAAGTTTTGTGAGTCCAGTCACTTCCTGAATCCCCAATACTTTTTACGAATACGCTCTTATCAATATTCGCTATTGAGATACGGTTTTCAGACGGTATGGTTCTATTTCTAGCGTCAATGTGTCTCAATTTTTTTTTTTTTTTGAAGAATGATTATATAGCGCCAGTGGTTTTCAAACTGTGTTCCACGGAAACCTAGGGTTCTCCAAGGCATACCCAGGGGTTCCACGAGTCACAATAAAAATGTCGAAAAGAAAATTGTAAATGTGCATGGAAAATGTTGGATTCCCGTTTTCTATGAAGTTTATATATCCACTAACATTTAAAGCTCATCCCAGTGATTAAGAAACTGAAAATTTTATTTATACATAATAATTTTATTTTGCCATACTTTTTAAAATTTTTTATAATATAATTAAAGATATTAAAATGTTTTATTTTTATATATTACCTACTAGATTGTAAATATTTTATTGCTTACTATCCAAGATTCCAGGAGATAATTGCATACTCGTTAATACAATGTCTTGCAAAACTAAAAAGTGGAAAACTAACTAATGGAAGATGCACCTTTTGACATTTGTTGAGAAAACACCCATGATAAGGAAGAGGGAACAACTTATGGACCATCAATACACAGATTTGAAGTCAAAACTCTAAATTTAAACAAGAACAGCTCCAAAAAATTTTGTTGCAAATTCATGCAAAATATAATGCATTACAAAAAAAAAAAAAATAATAAATGTAAGCTAAATACACAATAGTAGCAGTTTTATTCAATTTATTAATTGTGGTAAATTCATATTGCCTATAGTTGCACATAGAAGCCCATTTAATTTTAAAATCACTTTAATGAGACAAATGTACCATGAAATATTTTCCTACAACTTTTTTTTAAATATCAGGAATGAGATAGCTTGTGTAAATTCTTATCACAGCCAGCAAGTTTATGTCAGCCAACTTGCATCTATATTTATTCTTATTGATCATCATGCAAAAAAAAAAAACTTTGTTCACAAATATATGTTGACTAAAATATAAAAAACCATTTCCCCACAAATTTTTTTACTCATGGAAATTTTTCAGCTGACAAACATTTGTAAATCAACATTTTCTCGTAGTTGTTGTCGTAGCCTGTTTTATCCTAGGATACATATGAAAGACGAGAGTTGGAAGAACAGAAACATACAATACAAACACAGAAGAATATAGACCTTTTTTTATTACAAACGATGATCCAAGCATAAAACAGAATTGGTGAGCTGCTTTCCATTTGAAACGGAAATCCATTTTAGGCGAAAATCTGACTTCTTTTCCCGAAGATACATCCATGCCTTATTCGGGATTCGAACCCGAGCCCAATGGATTACAAGCCGAGGATCCTACTGGCTGGGTGGCTTAACATTTTCTTCACACTGTGATAGTCAATAAGTTGAAACCGTATCAATATCAGCAGTAATGGGATAACAGAGTAAATTGAATTGAGGCTCAATTTTCATAAAATCCTGAAATTTTGTAACACTGATTGCCTCATTCTGGAGATGATCTCTTAGTAGAAACACTTTCAGGTACTTTGTTTTACTGATAGTGAAAAATAAAACACGAATCTTTGATCGGTGTACTATAAATAAGACAATGAGAGTTGAATGAGCAGAATTAAGCTTTTAATAACTTAGAAGTAAGGTTACATGATTGCTGTTTACAGACTGTCTCATCCAGGTGTTGCCAATACAGAAAACAAAATTAAGTGATGCCAGATTACAAGAGAATAATATGACATTTTACCCCCCTTTAATTTTAATCTGGATATTTCAGTCTCTGACGTAGTCCTTCAAGTATGCAGGAGGTTGCCTATGGCGAGCTGTACGCAATGCTAATGTGTTCTTGTTCGGTTCAGTCGAATCTTCTAAAGTGGTATCTGAATCTGAGTTTATTGGCTGTAGATCTGGAAGAACTTGAACACTTTCTTCTGTACCCTTGTTTCCTTCATAGGTGGTAGTTTCTCCTCTTGGAGCTAAGTGTCTTATAGAAACAGTTGTTTCCCTTCCATCGCCAAGTTTCACATGTGCATAGTCAGGGTTAGCTTCAATTAATTCTACTTCTTGGACAATTGGCTCATATTTGTTAGCACGCACCTGATTTTTCATTAGAACTGGACCAGGCTTTGTAAGCCAAGTAGGTATGGAACAGCCGTTATGGGATCTTCGAGGGTGAGAAAACATTCGTTCATGAGGAGTGGCATTTGTTGCTGTACACAATAAAGAGCGAATTGAATGCAGAGCTGTTTGGATAACACATTCCCATTGTTCAGTTTTCATATTATTGGATCTTAAAGCAAGTTGCATAGTTTTCCAGATAATTCCATTATAACGTTCAACCTGTCCATTTCCTGCTGGATTATAGGGAGTAGTACGACTTGTAGCAATTCCTTGAGATGTTAAAAATGATTTTAATTCGTTAGACATGAAAGATGATCCTCTGTCAGAATGAATAAATGATGGCATTCCAAAAATAGAAAAAAGGTTCTTCAAATGCAATATTACAGTTTTCGCAGAAATGTCACTACAAGGGATTGCAAACGGAAACCTAGAGAATTCATCAACTATTGTTAACATATAGTGATTTCTTGAAACACTAGGTAAAGGTCCTTTAAAGTCAAGATTCAACCTTTCAAATGGGGAAGTAGCTTTCACAAGAGTTCCAACATGTTTAACAAATCTTGGCTTTAGTTCGTTGCATATTAGACAGGAGTTGGTGACTTTCCTTATATCCTCTAAAGAAAAAGGGAGATTTTTGCAACGAACCCAATGATGCATACGTGTCACTCCAGGATGACAAAGAGAGTTGTGAAGATTGTTTAAGTCAACTCTGGGAGTTAGAGCTCCAGTTATACGGGATAATGTATCAGCAATCACGTTTTGCTTTCCAGGACGATAAATAATGTCAAATTTAAAACTAGCAAGTTCAAGTCTCCAACGGATTAACTTTTCATTTTTAATTTTACTACCATGTCGCTGATTGAATACAAATGCGACTGCTTGTTGATCAGTGAACACTTCAAAATGCTTTCCCATCAAGAAGTGTCTCCAATGACGAAGTGATTCCACAATGGCATATGCTTCTTTTTCTGGAGATGAATGTCTCAATTCAGATG
The DNA here is from genome assembly GCA_019973975.1 of Trichonephila clavata. Classification (NCBI taxonomy): domain Eukaryota; kingdom Metazoa; phylum Arthropoda; class Arachnida; order Araneae; family Nephilidae; genus Trichonephila; species Trichonephila clavata. The sequence goes on along the minus strand of BMAO01033849.1, from coordinate 56,617 downwards.
TATTTAAGGTTCTTGAGAAAAAGGCAACAGGACGTCCAGCTTGACTCAAGGTAGCTCCAATTGCGAAATCGGATGAATCAGTTTCCACTCGAAATGGTATGTCATCTTCAATTGTTGCCAAGGCAGCATTTGCCACATCATCTTTCAGGGAATTAAAAGTCAATACAGCATCCCTAGAGAGAGGAAACTGTTTCTTTCCTAGAAGAGGACGTATTTTCTGAGAAAACCCCCGGATCCACCGACAATAATGGGCAAACATTCCTAAAGCACGTTGCAATGCAGATGAGTCTTTCGGAACAGGCATATCCCTCAAAGGTTTTAGTCGTTGAGGATCTGGTTTAATTATACCATCCCGAACAATGTAGCCTAGCAAATGGACAGAATTACTTGAGTAGGTACACTTATCTTCATTTAGAGTCAAATTATACTTCTTTACCACAGTCAGGAACTTCTCTAAGTTGTCATCATGTTCTTTTTGATCTTTTCCACACACAGTAACATCGTCAATAAATGGATATGTAAGGGTGAGTCCTTCATCCTCAATAATTTTGTCAATGACTCTTTGGAAACAAGCTACTCCATTAGTAACCCCAAAAGGAACACGTAAAAACTGATAGAGCTTTCCACAAGCTTCAAAAGCTGTATAATGTCTCTCGCTATCCTGGATAGGAATTTGATGGTAGGCACTTTGGAGATCAATTTTGCTAAAAACCTTATTTTTTGAAATTTTCAAAATTACCTCTTCTATTTTAGGCAAAGGGTAGGCATCCAGTAACGTGTATTTATTAATTGTTTGAGAGTAGTCAACTACCATTCTGGGCTTATGATTTTCTCCTCTAATGACAAAGGCTTGAGCCCTCCATGGTGAGTTACTTGGCTCAATGACTCCTTCCTGAAGAAGTTTCTGAACTTCCAATGCCATAAAATTATTGTCTTCATTCGTATGATGTCTCGACTTTGTAACCAAAGGTCTACAGTCTGGATTCAAGTTAGAAAATAATGAAACAGGAGGTACTTGTGCTACAGCCAAAGAACAAATTGTTAGTGGAGGTCTATTACCATCAAATCCAATTTCTACTGATGAATGTCTGTTTAGAATATCATGGCCAATCAAAACATCACTACAAAGATTTTTCATAACTAAAAGTTCCACATTTTGATAAGTGAAGCTTTCAATTTTTAAATTAACTCTACAAACACCCACTGTTTCCGTCACCATGGAGGAGTTTGCCATGGATATTTTTCCAAAATATGGTTCAATTTTTGATTTGCATTTCGCCACATGTTTTTCGTTCAAAAAACTAAGAGAGCTCCCTGTATCAATTAATGCACTGAGCTGAATATTATTAACCAATGCCTTCACAATTGATTTCTGGAGACAGTGAATAGATCCCGAAATAGCTGCCAACAAGTTTGAAGAAGCCACCACATTTGAAGAATTTCTATTAGGTCTGGATTTGCAAACTCGCTGGTAATGTCCCTTTTTCCCACATTTTCTGCAGATAACATCTCTAGCTGGACAATTGGTTCGTGAGTGCAAGTCATTTCCACAAAAGAAGCATTTTTGAGATCTTGAGCAGGAGGAAGCCGCTGGTGTTTCTAAGGTTTCTTCTGAAAAATCGCCAGTTTTTATTGCTGCAGATTGTACTGGGAAAGAACTTCCCATATAAGAAGCTGCATGTACTTCGGCTGATTCCAAGGTTCTAGCTTGCTCAAAAGCTTGATCGAGAGTCATCGATATATTTTCGAGGAGTCGTTGGCGAATGCGAGGACATTTTAATCCTCGTATGAAAGCATCTCTAATATACTCCTTTCGGTATTCCTCAGCCCTTACATCAGTAAAGTCACAGTCTTTGCTCAATTGGTTTAAAACTTGTAAATATTCACTGACAGTTTCTTCCGTTTGTTGATTTCGCGTCGACAAGCAATGTCTAGCGAATATAACGTTGCGTTTCTTTATAAAAAGTGAATCAAGTATCGCAATAGCTTGAGCATAAGTTGTGCAATCATTAATGAACTGGTAAACATTTGAGGTTACATAATTACTCAGCAAAGGAAGTTTATTTTCTTCTGTAAGGATTTTTATGCCTCCTAAAAAGTTTTCAAAAGTTTTTTTCCAATGGCGCCATTTTGTTTCCGCATTAGAACACGAGGGATCGATATCGAATCTTTCAGGTTTCAGCAGTTGTTCCATTATTAAATTTGAAAACGAAACGATTCAAGACAACTTCTAAGTTATTAAAATTGTACTATAAATAAGACAATGAGAGTTGAATGAGCAGAATTAAGCTTTTAATAACTTAGAAGTAAGGTTACATGATTGCTGTTTACAGACTGTCTCATCCAGGTGTTGCCAATACAGAAAACAAAATTAAGTGATGCCAGATTACAAGAGAATAATATGACAATCGGAAAACAAATTTCGGTTCAAAGCGGATTTTCTGACTTATCTAGGCGGGCCCACCCTGATCTAAAATAATTCAAGCAGATTCAGTAAACTGGAAAAGAATTTAAAAAGTTAACATTAATTGAAGTAAAATACCTATATGAAACAAATACAATAAGCTTAGCTCCACTCAAACTATCGAAGGCATAAGCAGAAAAGTAAAAATACAATACAAACATTAACTTAAGTGAAAAACTATCAGAAACAGATAAATCTAAGAACTCAGGATTGTTTAAAAAGATAAAATTATGTTCGATTGAATTACGTCAAAAACGCAAAAGCAAAATTGTATACAAACCATGCATCTAAAACTAAAATGAAACTGTTGGAATGCTTTTCATGATGATTCTGCCACAAAGAACAAATAGATGAATAAATGCAATAATAAATAGATAGATTGTAACATAAATATGTAACCATCCCCTAAAAACCTAAAAATAAATTTTCACATTTAAAGACAGACGACATATCACCAAAGCGCTAAATCACTTCAAAATTGAAATTTTTAAAAAAATCTAAAGCGAATTTCGAAAGAAAAAAACAACTTTCAGGTGTAAACAATCACCACCCATATTTTCAGTATAACAAGTTTCACGTGTCGGGGTCTTTATGTTTTTGTGCAATATTGCAGTTAGCATTAAGATACAATTAGAGCAATTTAGTATATTATTAACGATTATATGCACACAAATGAATTTAATTGAAATATTTTGAGGAGCATTCCATTTTCTTTGGTTAATTATCCAATTGGTCTATTGCTTTATCATATTTTTCTTAGCTCGCTCCATCTTTCAGTTGTAATTTAGGTAGCTCCACCAGAGAAAGAGCGAAACAAAACTGAAGAAGTCTGTTTCCCAATTATTTTTTTTAATGCATAAAAATTAATTTTTCAGTTAAAGTAATTAAATGTGAAAATGTACGTTACAAAAGGCATTTTCAAAAGGTATTTTTTACCTTACAAGGACACTCAAAACTCCAAGAGGTGTTACTAAACTAGCTGGTGCAAAAGCATAAGCTGCAAAATTTGCAGCTTCTCCAATACCCACTAGAAAAAAAGCAAAATGAATAAAAGTTAAAAAGGAAATGTGTACCTTTACTCTTAATCTGATGATAACACAATTACAAAAATGAAAGAATGATAAAATCAAAAGCAATGCTTTAATTGATTTCATGATTAATTTTATAAAAATATACTGATTACAAAATGTCACAGGTTTCCATGCAACGGTTCTTGTTTATTAACTGTCATGAACCAAGCACCAAAGAATGTAAGCGAGTCACGTTGTGACAATATGAACATTTAATTTATAACAGATCCCAATGAGTTAATATAGAAATATAAGTGCCATAATAAATTGTATCCATAAAATACACTCACTTCCAAAATTTAAGCACGAAGATGGTAAAGTGCAAAAAAATCAACAAATACTGCTTTGATTGACATAAAATTTGGCAGTAAAGTAGCATATATATTTATACATATAACAAAATCAATAATTATATACAGAAATGAAAACAATATTAAATTTTTGTAAGTTATCAAATCATGTCATACTGGAGACTTAAACAGAATTATGTATAAAGTGAAAATAAACAGCATAAAATGAAAAAAAAAAGGACATTAATAGGGTATGTGATCCCCTATCATCTGTATGCAAAGTTTACACCTTCTGCTCAATAAGAGTGGCTGGCGGTGGGAAAAGTGAAGATACAGCACGGCCGAGAGCATCCCAAAGATTTTCAATGGGATTAAGGTAGGGCGAATATGCTGGCCACGCCATACGCGCAATCCCTTCACTCTCCAGGTAGTCATCGACGATGTCAGCTCTATGGGGACGTGCGTTATCGTCCATTAAGACAATAGTAGGGCCAACTGCTGCAGCGTACAATCTCACAATGGGTTCTAGGACTTCATCTCGATACTGGACAGCCGTCACAGAGCCCCGTTTAAAGATGTACAGATCGGTACGGTATCCTAATGAAATCCCTGTCCACACCATAATGTTTCCGCCTCGGAATGCGTGATGTTCGGTATGTTTTGGGGCTGATTGCGTGTTCCTTGTTTACGCCATATCCTTATACGCTTGTCATCTGGCTCCAGAGCAAATCTTGACTCATCAGTAAACATGACATTGTCCCAGTCAGACACAGTCCAATTGCCATATTCCCGGCACCACTTTAATCGTGCCCCTCTTGATTGGACGGATAGAGGAACACAAATTCGAGGTACCCGGGCATACAGTCCATTCATTTGTAATCTTCGGCATACAGTAGCTGCTGATATAGCCTTTCCAATGGACACTGTAACCATAGATGTCACACGTGTGGAGGTTGTTCTGCGATTTCGCTTGACTACAATAGCAATATATCGATCTTCCGCGGGGGGTTGTAACCCTTGGGCGACCACCTACGGGCCTTCGGACAACTGTCTGAATCGGAACTGTCTACGTTTTTGTTTATGATAGAATTATATTTTTATTACAAATTCGAATATTCATTCGGTACTGAACCAAAAAACCATTATTATTGGAGGAACGAAAACCGGAACTGAACAGATAGATTTTTTTAGTTGAACTGGAACGAAAACAGGAACGAATTTTGGTTCGAAGCCCTGCCTTTGACAATGCAACGGATTTTATCGGTTTGTGATGCTGACGACGCAAAATAGCAGAAATGGCTGATGAAGTAGCTGAATACAGCAACAGTTAGCAAAGTATAGCAATATACTTTATTAAAAGCTTTGGAGAAAAAGGTAGTTGCATTATAAGAACAGATTAAGCTTTTGTCTACACATTTGTCCCGAAGACGTAGCGTGTTCGTGGTAGCCAAGTGATTAAGGTATCGGATCATGACTGACGCGTCATGAGTTCGAGCCACTGAAAACCAACCGTGTAGGTAAGCGATGCACGTTAAATTTGTCGAGAGCTCAAACATCCTTCCTGTGGTGTGGTGTGGTAGTTAGGAGAGGAGGTGACAGCTCAGGTGTCGTCCTCGTCACTTGACCATGTGAACCATGGTCACTTGACCATGTGAACCATGGTAAATTACGAGGTTCGTCGCCAAAAGCTCTCGTGTACCTGAACAGTGCGACGTTAATATTCATTCACTCAGCCAAAGACGTAGCTGATTTAGAGGTTCAAAATCTCGCGGTCATGTTCTCCTGCAGACAAATCTAGCAAAATTCGGTATCATCGTCGTGAAGCCGGCCTCAGCAGCGCTGCACCACAGCAACTTCGTTACATTTAACACAGTCCCAGTGGCATTAAACCTGATGGGAATGAGACACTTGGGTAAAAGAACTATAAAAATCAAATCGATGGAAAATGTCAGGAAGATGGTCGGTATGTTCCAAGAATTGATAGAAATTACTGTAGAATTAACAGAAATCTCTGCACTTGCTGCTCAAGACAAATCAAAACATTTGTTTGTGTAGCATACTCAAGGCATTATAATTATGCACAACTTTTAATTATAAATATTCAACATATTACAAAAAGAGAATTACACACACACACATTACAGTCCTCAATGCCATTAAAGAACTCCATGTGAATATCAAATGCTGCATTGCATGACACGAATCACAAATAAACTATTAATATGATTACTTAATTCCTTCCGGGAATACTTTGATCCAAGCCAGTTCAAAACCATAACACTTAAGAGGAGTTGATTCAGCTTATTATATATAATAGACTGCTTTGATGTCTTTAAGCTTAAAAGTAAGTAAAATTTCACCAAAAAGTTACACAAACCAAAACTATACTTTATATATATGTGTGTGTGTGTGTGTGTGTGTGTGTGTGTGTGTGTGTGTGTGTGTGTGTGTGTGTGTGTGTGTGTGTGTGTGTGAAGACTCTCTCTAGCATTCTTTCAATTAATTCCTTTAAAATATTTTCTAATTCTTTGGTACAAGACTAATGTGATAATCTTAATCTAATTGGTCACGCGCGTTTGCAACCAATCACGACTCCCGTTAGAAGGAGTCGCACAGCCTTCACCATCAGTATATAAACCCAGAGTGCTGTGTGCTCACTCTCTTTGTTCTTTGTCTGCTTGCCAACAACATGTCCTCGTTGCTGCCTACTTTCGCTTATGCGCCTTTGTATTTTTCGAAATTAGATTTTGGGTGAAATGTTGCAATGTCCTGATCAGAAATAATAAAAAGTTACAAGTATCAAGTTTCCTCCAATATGCCACGACTAAACATAAACATAAAATGTAATAAGCAAGAAAAATTCCACGCAAGCCCAGGGCATTACACACATATATATATATAAAGAGAGACTCTTTTTATATTTTAACAAATTTGGGGAAGTGGTAGTAAGATAAACTAATGACGCGTTACGACTTTGAATTTAGAATATTAGAAAATTTAAAGTAAAAAATTCAAAAAAAGGTTGACATGGAGGAAAAAATATTTTTGCCTTTAAGTATAGAGTTTGACTGGAACCATGCAGTAATGTTGAAGTATTTTTTATCAAAATATTAAAAAATCTCAAAAATAAATGCTTTTATAACATTAATTCAAATGAGAATAATTAAATATATATTTACTACTATTTTGGGAAATTATTACCTATGAAACTTTCTTTATTCTTGAATTATTTTAGCAAATCTTAAAACAAAAGAAACACATTATCACAAATATACAGTCGGAACTCTATATAACGAAGTCGCTAAACCCCGAAAAAAGTTCGTACTGGCTGCACAGAGGTTAGTCTTTCAATTTTCTTTAGAAACCACATAAAAAATATATTAAATTCATAAACACTATGTATTACAAAAAGTAATTATTCACACCTTTTTGTAAATTAATGTATATTTATTTTATATATCTTGCCTATCAAATAGAGAAAGAAAGAAAAACTGCACGGAAAGCTTCTTGCCGCCTTTATCCAATTTATGAAGAATTAAATTTTTTTGTTTGATGCTCAGGCACTTACGTTTTGACATTTTCGAGCTACTAGAAAAGGTTACCAGTACGGCTGATCAACACTACAAATGAACGGGGGCTAGTTAAAGAACATAAGACAACTCCACTGAGGGTGAAAGGGGATATCGAAGATGTTTCCAGTGAACTGGACAATGGGGGTTAAAAGTTGCACTTTTTGAATGAAACGACCAGAATTTTATTGCTCTCGGTGAGTTAGGCACTTAATAAAACCAGTTCATGACCACTATAAAATGTGCTAAAATTGAAAATAACTTGAAATGTCCAGAAAAACTTTAAAAATAGGGAGAAAAAGAATTGAATCATAAGAGAAAAAGTTCGTTATATAGAAAATGCACCTCGCTATTGGGAGATTATTTTACGAAGAAAATCGTGAAATGTTCTTGGTTAGAGGAAAAGTTCTTTTATATAGAAAAATTCGCAATATAGAGGTTCGTAATATATATGGAGGTTCAACTGTATATTTAAAATATTTCCTAAATTCATGTTATTGATATTAAAAACTAAATACTTACTAGAAAGTAATCCAGCCCACCATATCCATTCCTTTAAATAACCATATCCGCCCAATCCTTTAAAATACACAAACACATTTAAATCAGAATAGAATTTTTTAATTCGAAAAGGTTCAGAGGTGTAAAATGAAGGAAATTTAGCAGAAAAATAAGTACTTTGAAAATATATTTTTAACCCAAAAATTATATAAATTTAAACATTCATTGAGATTACTAAAGTACATAAAAACGCCAACATTAAACTATAACTTCTGGCTAGTTCTGATGTTTGTTAAATAGATATGATTTAAATATAGATGGAAACTGAACAAAGAGTCCTATGAGCTCATTTCTTATTTTAAAATATTGAAGTTAACTAATTAATACACACACAGGCATAAGAAAACAATGCATGTAAAGATCTGCTACGAATGGGTTTTGCGAAAATCGATTCCCAAGGGAGGTTACGCGGAAGCCGTTATAGAAATAAAACCCGTGTTTTTGAGCGTATTAGACTCCAAATTAGGCAGAAGAAAAATTCGTTAAGCAAAGGTTTTGAGGGATCGTCTCCCACAGCAGCATAAAAGATAGTTATTTAGGTAAAATTTAAACATTCATTAACAAATGAACCTGGGAATTACCAGGTTATTCATCTTTATTTATTTTACTTCGCTATTTGATTTGCTAAATCGTTTTTTTTTTAGAAGTGCTTAACCATAGAATTTGTAATTTATTCAAAATATTAAATTCTAACCACATTATTATTATTATTTTCGATCTGGATTGTTATATTTTTTTAATTCGCCCATGAGAAAAAAGAGTGCATCAAGCAAAGCCTAGATTATAGCCCTTACATAAAAGTTATTTTAAATCAATTCACCTTAAAATGACTTAATGTATCCCTAAGATTTCACAATTATTTTAAAGCAGTTTAAGTGAAAAAATAGTTAGATTAATAATCCTGTGTGTATTAAACCACTTAATTTTCGATTTTCGCTCAACTGCATCACAAAGATCTTCAATTGTGAAAGCAAGTTGCTAGAAATTAATTACAACCAACTCTGACGTTCATGATCTTAAAAAAATATATATAATTTTTAAAGTCCTGAAAAGCTCTGAAAATAAGAAAAATTAAGAACTAAATAAATATATCAGCAAAATTTATGGAGTTAATTTTTTAAAAAAAATAACCATTAAATTTCAAAAGATAACCAACTTTGATGAAACAAATTCATTAACAAGTACTTTCATACCTTCTAGCTTTGATCAAGAATTCAAGACCTGTACAAAAGAACAATGCCAATGATACGTCAAATAAAAGATTGCAACAAAATCTAGATCAGCCTTTGTATTAAAATGTAAACAAATGTTACAAAAAATTTACATAGTTAAATAAAATATAATACGTATGAGGATGCATTCAATTCTAAACTGAATTGGTACACTTGGGACGGATCTATACGCGTCTATGACTAACCCTTGGGGACTCTTCTGGGGAAACATTTTTACTAACCAACTTTCACCGAAGGTATGAAAACGTGATTATGCACAAATTGAGTTTATTATATAAATTCTGTATTCGCGAGTTTTGAGAGTTAGTTGGTGAGTGGAGGATCGTGAGTTTATTGAGTGCAAATCTAAGTTTATAAAAGTATCATTTGAAGAATTCCAAGAGAGGATCACTCGGATGTGATCGAATCCAGTTAAAGATTAGCGTTCAAGGCCTCAACAGCAGGACTTCGACTTCACAAGAGTACAGGTATCGTGAGCCTTATTTAAATAGAAGTTAAGGAATATATATAACTTATTAGAGCGCAGAAGAGTTGAAATTGAGCTTGTATAGGTTATCGTGGAATCAGTTGAGAGTCCGTAATATTATCCCCAGGCTAACAGGTCTCACCTTCGCGCTCTGAATACTGATCAACACTCTTAATTGGACTATTATTGTGCTTGCTTGATATTTTGTGACAATACAATAATTAGAGTGAATCATGTCGACTGATTATTCAGTTCTTCCCACACATCTAGCCGGGTCCGAGGGATTAGAGGGAAGCAGGAACAGACACACATTACAGTGGCGCCCAACGTGGGGCCTGACCTCTACGCTGTTTAGCTGAAAATAACTGAGCCTCTAACTCCAAACTATTTTTCACTACGGGAAAACTATTAATTGTTAAGACCAGAGAGCCAAGTCGATGCAATTATGGAGCCACCACCAGCTTGTACAGTGTCTTGTTGACAACTTCGGTCCATGACCTCCTGCGGTCTCCACCACAATCGAACCCTGCCATCAGCTCTTAATGACTGGAATTGTGACTAATTTGACCAAGAGACATTTTTTCAGTCTTATCTAGGGCTTAACCGATATATTCACGAGCCCAATAGAGGCGCTGCAGGCAATGGCCTGTTGAGAGTCGAAGGATTCTGCTACTATTTCCCATCAAAACCAAATTTCGTTGCACTGTTATCACGTACACGCCTGTAGCACATCCTACATTGATTGTTGCTGTTATTTGACACAGTGTTGCTTGTCTGATAACACTCACGTCACTGGTCTTGGCAATTAAGCAGACGCAGTCCGCTACTGCAAGGAAGGTATAATGCATGAAATTATATATTCTCAGCACACGCTTGACACAGTGAATCTAAGTATACTGAGTCCCCAAACTGTTTCATAAATGGAATACTTCATACGCCAAAGTTAAACTAGAATAAGTTTTCATTTCCATCGTGTGGACTAAATCACGTCAGAAAACTTATCACATAAATAACTTAAATAAAAACGAAGACTGACACATTTGAACCTTTTTACACGACAGTACTACTACATGGACATTTGTATATTGCTATCCCATGACTTTTGGCACATTAGTGTAAAACGGGAATGGATGTATAGTAAATGCAGGTTGAATGTTCAGTAAAGTCAATCGGTTATAAGAGAACAATATTTTTGCAAAATTGTACGAGTTGCCAACCTATTTGCAGATGTAAAAAAATTGTTACAATTAAAATGTAAATTTTTGATGGTAAAATGAAAGATCTTGTCATTAAGAAAACTTAAAAAAATAACAGATTTGAATAATGTGATCTGTGTAACAATGATTATAGAGTTGCAATGTGGATTCAATATCTATTGTATCAGAATGACTGTTAATAAGAAACAGGGTCTAATGAAAATATAGCCATTGGGGTTAATACGGTTTTGAATAAGATCCGTTAAGAACAAAAGGAGCAGAGGAGGTTTTAAAGATTATCATACAAAAGCAATTACGTCATATTTATGAGGGGAAAGAAAAGATAAAATAAGAAAGTTGCAAATTTAACAATTGTAGAGTTCATGCTAATGTTTCCATCAGTCTTTCATTTCTAATTAGTATTAACAAAAAATCTTGACATTTTAAACCCTTGATTTCACATAAATATTTGTATTATATATATATAGTGTAACCCTTACTTTTTTTCCCTCTCAATAGTAGAAACTGAATCATGATATGGGAAAGTTGATAGCTAGGATTATATTTTTAAGTAGAAAAACACAAAATCACACACCAGAAATTCCTTCATAAACTTATTCAGCAAAATTTTAAAATGATAATGAACACACAAATGAAAACTTAACTTATATTAATGAATATATCATAATAATACATTTCACAGAAAGATAATAGAGATAAAGAAACAGAGAATATAAGTACTTTCTGACCTGCTCTTATTTGTCCCTGGCTTCCAATTCTTAATAGTCCTTTCTTTTTTATTACAAAACTTGAGCCGATAAAAAGACTTGAAGAAACTGCTAGACCAAGTCCAATATAGAAATTATATGAAACATGTGGCAAATCTGTATCAGCAACTTCACTCATGTTTGGAAGAAGAGAAAACCATAAAATATCTAAAATACAAAGTCACGCAAAATGCACAGTTTTATATTAAATAAGAAACAGCAAAATATTGTTTGTTTTTTATCATTGGCAAAAATTAAGCTATAAATTAGAAAATACTAAATTGTAATACTGATATTTATAAAACAAAAACACAGAAATTATATAAAATACAGATATGTAAAAGAACAAAGAATGATCAAGGAAGAAAACAAAAAAGAAAATCAAATTTATTTTGAAGGAAAAAATGCATCAATATTGAATAATATTAATAATAAAAACATTAAAAAAAAGAATATAAAATACAAAATGGATCAGAAAAATATGAAAAATATACACACCAAAAAATGTTGCAAGGAATGAATATGCTTAGGATATTTTAATAATACACACATTCTGCTACTTTCCAGTTAAACAATATACTAATCAATTTTTTTCAAAACATGCAAAAGAAATTTTAAGAGAATTTTTTTTTTTTCGAAAATGAAAGAGAGAGCTAATTTTTTTAGCCCTCAAGAGTTCTTAGAAACAGAAATCATATTCAAAGAGCATGCATTACAAAAGAACTTCCTAAATTTTTTTAAAAAGACAAATGAAAACGAAAAAAGCACAACAAAATATACTGCAGGCCACACAAAATGCAACACCCTGAAGGAAGCAAAAAAACCATGTGAAATTTACATCATGCGTTAGCGGTTATGAAATATGCAGAACATTAACATTACAGCGCAGGCGCACATCACGGACGTCCGTAGCGCCACCCACAAAAGCTATGTAAAGGAAGAACAGAATGGCGATTTGAAGTACCGCAATTGTTTTGTTTTTTTGTACGCTGTTTACCAATGCCTCGTGCAAGACATCGGGCGTCTTGTGACTCAGTTTCTGAATTCTGCCGAGGAAGAATAGTAGCCTATAGGGATTACGGATTATCCTTTAGAGAAATCGGTCAACGTGTTGGACAAAACCAAGCAACTGTGATGCGGATCTGTTATCGCTGGATACAGGAGGAAGCGACGGAGCGAAGGGGACGGTCGCACCCACCTCGTTGCACCACTGCCAATGATAACAGGCGGATTGTGTGCATAGCATTGATGGATTGCATAGCCACTTCACGAACCACAGCACAACAGATTCAGTCTGTTACGCATCATTCGGTGTCCGTTCGTACCATTCGACACCGTTTGCAGCACAATGGAATGTCCGCAAAGCGTTAATTGTTTGTTTGTTTACCCTTGACTGGAAATCATAGGCGTTTGCGCCGACAATGGTGCGGTGGCGGACATGGACAAAGGAATGGAACGACATTGTGTTTACTGACGAATCCCGCTTCTGCCTGCAAAACCACGATGGTCGGATTCGAGTTTGGAGACACCGTGGTGAGAGGCTGCTGAATTGTTGCGTTATGCATCCCCACACTGATCCTGCACCCGATATCATGGTTTGGGGTGGTATTGGATTTCACTGCCGCGCTCTTGTAGTACGCATTGAAGGTACACTTCAACGTCTTCTCGGCCCTTTTGAAAACAAGACACTCAAAAACAAGTGCACGCGATAAACCATTGCCATACACTTCTTTTAATAAATTATAAGTTTCAGTAGCGGTTTCTCCAAACTTCATGTGAAATTTTTCAACAATTTCGTTGCTCTATTGTTACACCAATCATTTTTCCGGCAAAACGAAAAACTAACTCTAACGCGAACAAAGCGTACGGCTATACGGATTTGTTTACAAAAGCGAGAGGTACTTCATTCGAAAGAGAAGACTTAAAGTTAAATAATCTTCTTCTGTAGCAGCGTCAGTCTCATTATTTAATAGCTACACCTTGTATAAAAGGTAACTTATACTATTTTTCTTTTCAAACTACGATTTAACTCCAATGATTTCAAACACATTAAGCAATTTCAAATTATTTGAAATAAAAGGCAAGCTGAATTCATTGAATCAATGTATAAGGTGTGCCCAAATGAAAAGGAGACTACAGTTATGCGTAAAAAACTATTCTAATCCCGGCGTGTAGTGTTGATAGGAGAAGTGTGAAGGGGTGCTTTCACAGTGTAGAAATTCCTGGATTGCAGACAGATCCATTTTCCCCTTACGTCCCCCACTTCCTTTGTCACAGATGAATCTCGGAAATTCAGAATTTTTTTTTATGGAGCCAAAGATATGGTAGTCACTTTGGGAGATATCGGGGCTGAGAGGAGGATGTGTGGCGTATTGGATATGAAAACACACAGTCGGGCTAGATATATATACAAATTTAATTACATAAAATTTTAACACAATCTTACTCTACAGACCACGTTTCTTCTCTCGCTTCCAGCCGGGACCCTTTCAGAACCGGTCTCTCCGCATGTCCTTCTTGAGGAGTTTTTCTCAAAACGGACGGGAAATAGATTACAGGGAAACGCCGCCCCCCCCCCTTTACAATAAGGCAGTTACTATCAGCTTTTTGTTTCTGACGTCATCAACGTGTTTCATTTCTGAAGTAACCGGACTTTGTAATAATGTTCGCTACAGATGTTGCAAAATCTTCAATCGATGTTTTTCAAGGAAATCAGTGTTCTTGGTCACATGTGGTCTAGAGATGCCATGGAGAAGCACCATCTCCTTTGGCAGATGGTCCTTGCACTTGTTCCTGATGGTCTGTTTGAGCCTCAGCAATGAGTTGCAATATTTCTCACTCTTGCAACCGTTGTAATGGCGATGAGCAGAAATACTTCATGGAAAAAGAAACTGATCATTAATTTCCAGATCTTCTGGATAAAGCAGGCTTTTATTTATTAATTTGGACGAGGGATGCCGGGATGCCACTACTCCACGCTCATCTGTTTGGAGGCAGGGTTGAAGTGGTGACATCAAGTTTTATCCCATGCCACTACCTCAGTCACGAAATCCGTTCCTTGCCCTACATATCTGAGCAGATGGGTCAGGCAAACAACCATCCTCTTCTGATTCTTTGACAGATCCCCGGGCATCCGCTGTGAAATAACCAAGCTTGTGGTTTACTTGATTTAAAGTTCCCTCGCTTATCAACATTCAGCAGCAGTTTGATATGCAGTGATCTGACGATTTTGTCGTATCAGCTCCTCCACAACTGAAATCGGGGCTCTATTGATCACAATGCGTGCCTGCTCAGGGCGTAGCAAGTCTCTGATGTAAGCCCTTCCTCATAACGTTGACACTACCGGAATATGGTGCTCTGTGCAAGACAATACTCTCCGTAAGCCTCTTTCCTCCTGTGATAAATTTGTGAAGCATGCTTCCTTTCTGCGCATAGAAATCAGATGTTCTTTGTGCTGATCTGAGAAGGAGTCCATCATACAGCGAACTGCAGAAACAACTCTTCAGAAACGAGAATATTGATGTGAAGTTGTTAATCATACATGTGCAATGATAATACCACCACGCCATCTCCATTGGCTGACACATTACTGAGATTTGATACAAAAACGCTACAGCTAAGGTCTTTTAATTTAAACACACCTTATGCTTAATATACAAAATAGAATTAGATTATTATGGAAATGCAAGTATTTCACAAACCATAGAATAAAATAACTGAAAAGCTAGATATATGGAGTTGGGTAATCTAAGCTCTTATGCTTTCGAATTTCTAATATGTGAATTTTGAAATCAGAATTCACTACAATTTTTATTCTGGAAATATAATGCGATTTAAAATAGTGTTAAATTTTAACATGTGATGATTTCTCACATTGTAAGACTAATTTTAAAAAATTCAAGCTTTTACACAATTCTTGTTGATTCTTATGGGAAATGAACTCCTGAATCCAAGTATGACTCCCATTTTTGCCCCATAACCCTCCATTTTCTGACTGCAGAGGTGAAAAGTTCTAATACGTGAGCAATTTTAGCAAAAGAGTGATTTGCTTCCTTAAATTTCTATAAAAAAACCAGTAAAAAGGATAGTTTATCTGCTTTTACTTCTCCACCTTCACTTATTTTCTACATATTCGCATTTCCACCCTGCCCCAAACTCCGTTTTTGTCATCTTCAGTTTCTATCATCAATTAATTTGAATTTGGAGAGTATATTAAAAACCTTAATTTTTTTAAAAAATAAGTTCAGAGTTGACTGCCAGGTCTTGTAAGACAGATCTCATACTCAAATAAAAAAAATTGAACCCTAGTTTAAGTCATGAGATCACGTCATTATATACGTGTTCAGTCATACTCCCCGTGGCTTCCGAAAAATAACGATTGCTTTATAGTTCATAGTTCAAAAAGAATCCTCATTGTTATAAAGATGATTGAAAGGAGATCTTTCTCTCTAAATTTGTTATAAAACATAATTTAAAATATTAAAAAAATCCAATATAAGAAGAAATTTCTTCTAGATTTCTTATGATATTGAATGAGTGAATATTAACGTCCCACTGTTCAGCTACACGAGGGCTTTTGGGGACGGTCCGCGTAATTTTGAACCATGGTCAAGTGACGCGGACGACACCTGAGCTGGCACCCCCCCCCCCTCCTATTCTTATGATATTAGCTCTTCATAGTATTTCAAATATAAAAAAAAAAATATTGTACAGTTGAATTTATACACTTCATTACATTATATAAATTTTAGTAACACTAAAAATAAAAAATTATTTTATTCAATGTGTTATATTCTGAACTTCAGAATAATAAAATTCAATTATTTTATTAATGACAGAGCTGCTGATTACTTTCCCCCCCCCCCATTATTTTTTTTTTATTTATTCATAAAATTGTTTTCTATGCTAATATATTTGAAACCTCATATGAAAAAATTATTTTTAGCCTTTCAAGTAAAAATTTTGTTTGTCGCAGTACCCGTAATAAATTTAATAAATACTGGTTGCGCAATCCTGTATTTATATATATCTAAATTATTCAAAGTTAATTGTTATTTAAGTTATTACTTTAAATACGAAATAGAGAATTTTATCTACATTAAATAAAACTTTTACTCCTACATGCTCTAATAAAATATAGACTATATATAACTCAGTGGCGCAACAGCCCTTGAGGGCCAAGGCCTACTGTGTCCATTTCAGTATGCGAGACCTTGAGTACTGAGGGGCATGAGCAGACGTTCCTTTCAGGTGCTCAGTCTGGCGCAAAACTCCCAGTGTTTAGTCCCCAAGCAAGCTCTTGGTACTCATTTATTGACCCACTGAAGCGATGAATTGCTGAGTCGACATTGCCCAGCCCGGGGATAGAGCCCCGGACCTATGGTGTGGAAGCGCGATCCGCTACCACTCAGCTTCATATATTGTATGTATACCTATAACAATATTACAGACATTAAAACCAAACATAGATAATCATGAAGAGAAAATACGCATGCATGAAAAATGTCAATTATAATTTTATTAATATTATTCTCGGTTCCATTTGGATTAACTTTTTCACTGCAGAGATTTCTCATAAAGTAATAAATTTTGTTGATTTGTATATTTCAATTATTGCGATGTTCTTTAATCACGCTACGTTGCAATTTCTTAGCCTCAGTACAATACGCAGAAGGGATAGGTTTACTAGACACAAAAATTATTCTAACCAAAAGCAGTACTCCTCAATTCGCTATGGCTATAGATAATGTAACCTCTCTTCCTTTATGATCCAATTTTATAACTCTCTTGTGATGTTTTCCGCCACACAGCAGTGAATCGGCTTCTCTTGTAGATATGATCATGACATCTTCACCCTTAAAATATTGCGCGGTCTTGGCCACCACCCCTGCAACCTTTGACACTACGAGGAGCCCCTACTCCGCCCACGAACCGGATGCAACTTAAAGATAAAGAGGATCAGGGGCGGGTCTAGGGCCGGACAAATCAGACCCATGTCCGGGGAGGCATTTGGACGAAATTTGAAAATTTGTATGAAATTATTTTCTTAAATATTATTATTTACACTGAACATAACTACATAACATAATTATCTTATTTTACAGTGAATTGAAAAGCCGATCATTGCTAGTAAAATCTGTATAACGACTCTTTTTTAAAAAAATTGTACTGCGTGGCGATATGACTTTGAAAGTATATGAGCACACGACCTCGGGATACAAATAGATATGCTTCTCTTGATAAGATTCTCACTGCCCTGATATAAAGGGGAAAATGGTGATTATCTTGTTTTGTTTATGGTATTGACACATTAAGGGTGACAAATATGCACAAAACACAAGATTTCGTTTGAATGTGGACCTTTTGTATTTGCATCTTATTAAGGGCCGTTCTATTGAAGTGACACCGAAAAAAGTTGTGAAGATAAGATATAAGATGAGAAATAAAAATACCGTATTTATTCGAATCTAAGCCGCCATCGATTCTAAGCCAGGATATATATATATATATATATATATATATATATATATACTTCTCTATATATAGTTCTCAACTCGGTTTCCTGAAAAATAGTGCAAAATGATTTATCGAGATACAAGATATTTAAGAAATATTTTTAAAAATGAAAATGCGAACTAATAAATGAATAATTAATTGATTTTACCAATATTAAAAACTTTTAAATACATACTGTAAGTGCACTAACCCCGTCGGTAATATGTTTAATTTCCCCCATCGAACGAATTTTTCTGCCTTCGATTCTAACTGTATTTAATTTTGAATAGCTTTAAAAAAAAGTGCAGCTTAGATTCGAGTCTATTCATCATTCTTTTTCGTAAAATTTTAGCATTTCAAAGACAAGCGCTTGTGTGTTTCTCTTTAAATAAATCAAATATAGTGCTGGCTTAATAAGTCAATGTAACTTAATAGATTAAAGGAACAAAGGGAAAAGAAGTGCAACACACACACGTGTCTAGTCGGTGCTTTGATTAATAGTTAAAACGGAATAAATATATAATAAAGGGGTTGCACCACGTGAAGGGGGGATTTACATAAATTCTTTGAATTTACATAAAAATTAAAAACGCTGACTTAAGCTAACAAAATGCAGTCTTTCACAAACAAATCCACGTAATTCACTATTTTCAAAAAAAATTCTGTGAGTACAAGATTTTATTGCTCATTTCAAACATTTCTACAGTAGTTTAACTTTTTCAATTCAGAATTTTCAGAAACTGGAAAAAAAAATTCTGTGAGTACAAGATTTTATTGCTCATTTCAAACATTTCTACAGTAGTTTAACTTTTTCAATTCAGAATTTTCAGAAACTGAAAAAAAAAATTCTGTGAGTACAAGATTTTATTGCTCATTTCAAACATTTCTACAGTAGTTTAACTTTTTCAATTCAGAATTTTCAGAAACTGAAAAAAAAAAATACCTGTGACTTATATTTGCGTATCATTTATTTAAAGATGAGTCAACCTACATTAACCCCATTTGTTGAGCATTAAAAGAGAAAAGACACCGTTCGGGTGGGTTTAAATTTCTAGACATAATGTGTCAAATGCCAAGTTCTTTATTGGGAGGTACGACTGGATTTTTACCATATTAAGATACGTGTTAAGAAATATTTGTTGTATTTGCTTTCATGAAAAAAGTGAACAATAAAAATAATATATTTAATTTAATAAAGTTTAATTTTTTAATATAAATATATATAAAAATTAGGTGTCTCATAAATAAATTCACATCAGAGAAAAACGATTTACCTGAGTTAAAAAGAAAACTTGGTTATCAATGAAATTATTTGAAAATATGTATCCATAGTTATAGTTAAGAATATATGGATTGTAAAATTTTATTTTTGGAATGAATCAAAATAATATTGCTGACGCGAAATTTTTTCGTAACAGAGCTTCCGGAACAAGACATTGTACAAAACTTTCGCAGAATTTTAAAAAAAAATTGTGGTTTATTTGTCTTGTTTATTGTAAATTTTGATTTTTTTTAATCATCAATCACACGATTTATTTTTCTAAATCATCATGTTAAATCAATATAGCAAATGTGTTTTTAGATATTTTTTCCTTCTCTTTTTATACACCAAGAGAAATTTAGTAATATAATATTGTACGGCAACTATTTTATTTTAAGTGATTGTGTTATTGCCGATTCAAGTTTTGAAAAAGTATTTCTTTAATGTGAATGTAGAATGATCAATGGGACACATGATCTCAGAAGAGGTCTAAATCTCCTATCTTCATAAATTGTGTGTTGGCATTTACAGATAGAGCTTGCCATGCTAGATGAGCATTTCTTAAAAATTCTTTCCGAATATTAAATGTTTTTGAATAAGGTCAGTGTTTTCTTATTTTTTTTTAATCTAAAAAAAGAGAAATATATTTAGTAATATTATTTTATTAATAATACATTTTCAAATGAGTTTTAATATGTTAATATTTAAATGTTATTAAAAATATTTCAAAGTGGCATGGTTTGTGGAAGCTAAAAGACAAAATTTTATTTGACTGAGAAATATATGTATTTTTTATTATTATTTTGATACTGTAGTCTATTATTTGAGTATTTTTATTAGGGTTAATTTTAGTGATCATTATGACTATTAATCTTCATGTTATATTAATAAGATTAACGGAAAGTATTTTTTCTGTGGTAGTTGTATAAGTACAACATTTTTTTTAGATAAAAATTCATGTAAATCCATTCTATGTTTTGTGCATGCCATGAACAGATGTGTATATGTGGGTCGTAAAAAAAATTAACTCAGATTTATTTTTTTTAATTTTGAAAAATATACTTTATTAGAATGTCTCTACCATGTATTCATCAATTCTACATATATATATATATTAAACACACATAAAATAAATACAGAGTTTCAACAAAAATTAAGGGCTTTTTATTCTTTACTTTAAACTTACGATAAGATTTTGGAAAATCTCAAACACATATCGATTTTTAATGAATCTTTGATGAATTCAAATTTTTTGTGTTAAAGCAAAATACTCTGTTCATTATCTTTGTACTTTCCCTACTTAATTTAAGCTTATTTCTTCAAAAATTTTAGAATGTCCGAGGAAAATCTATCTGGTGCTTTGTTAAAAAAAAAAAGTTTTATTTTCGTGTGTTTTCGTTTATAATAAATATTTATTAACAAGTATATACTGTGTTATGCTGTCTTTTTCTTTGCAAGAACTATTCAGGTTTTATAGGTATGTATTTATGAACAATTTTTAACTTTTTAAATATATATATATTTTACTTTGGAGGGAGGGGCGGTATTTTTCATTTTTGTCGGGGGCGGCAAAACTGCTAGAGCCGGCCCTGAGGGGGTCGATCGCAATGATCCAAAAAGACTAGAGAGGGCAGAGAAAAGGAGACGGTTGAAACCTTTCGTAGAGACGAGACTTACCTCCTCCCTCACAAACAACAGAACTTTGACTCTATAATAATTCTAAACAATAGTTTAATAACTTCAGAGTGTATGTACTGCAATTAATAGCTGCGACGTAAATAAACTAAATATTTAAATTAATATTACGCTACCTTTATTTATCTCAAACGCCACAGCAACACTTAAATGATGGCATCCGTGTGGATGAAGAGATAGTACTCAGGACCCGTGAGAAGAGGTGTTTACGGACGGGCTGCAAACCGAAAGAAAAAAACATATTTTGGAGATCGGTGTTGCGGTTGAAAGAAAGGAAGAAAACAACCAGCCAACGGATCGAGAAAGCCTCTTTGCTTGGAGGAAAGGTCGATCCTAACAGAAGTGCCCAAATTCCTGCAGATAGTACTTCAGAAAGGGTGAGTACTGATATATTTTTTTGAGTTGCAATAATTGCGATTGTATTAAAAATTTGGTTTAAATATTCTTTATAAATGTTGAGATACTTAGTGTTTTTTCTTGCATGGGAGCAGTGCTATTTTTTTTCCACACAACTAAATACGAGCATTGTGTGCAATTTTAGCTTAAGATGATTTATTGTGTTTTAAGTCTCTTGACAGATTTTGATTACTTTATAGTGTTACATTTTGTGTGTGTGTTTCTGTGTATGCATGAGACCAGTATTATTGTTTAACTACAGAATAGTAAATATAGAGTGAAATTGTAACGTAATATTTATTTTGATATTGTTTGAAAATGGCTTTTCTCGGAAAACAGAAAAAGCAAGATATGTTGTCATTTGCTGAAGAATTAGGAGTAGATGCCACATCCAACATGTTTATCCCTAGCATAAAAATTCTAACGTAATGTCAAGAGTGCTCCAAGAGTAAGTCGAGTAAATTATACTTATGTGTTAGTAGCCTTAAGCCGTGCGCGATTGCTTTTCTAATTATTTACAAAGTGCATTTCCTATTTTTAGTAAAGGGAAAATCAATTTAAAATTTGTTATGGCTGATCTTTGCTCGAACCCAAACACCAACAACGTCTAGTACGTTGTTACAAAACCAGGTTATGGAAAGAAACTGGTGCTTATTTCAAGGTTTCCTTTACCTGTTGGAAATATTATTTTTATGGAAGCTTTTTTTTCCCGTCATCAGCTTCGATCACTTCAGATTTTTTCATTTGAATTGATTTATGTAAGTTACAAAGCTAATTAAATATCAGTTTCAATGAGCGCACAATTATTACAAATTTTGTATACTTTATTATTCATATAACAAAATATACAAATTCTAATAAAGGCTGAAATCTTCTGGCTGCAAATTACTGTTATGTACATCAATACGTAGTTAAATTAAATCAAGTGACTAATATACTTTTATATTAAAAAAAATATTTATAAATATTTTACCTCTGAAAAGTAAAGGACATGCCCCCCTCTCCGCAGCTGTGTGATTGGTAAAAGAAGCCAAGGCAGTGAAAAGAATCAACTATAAAAATAGACAGAATTTGTTCTGCGCTGAAAATCAGCAATACTAAAAATGACAAACATTGAGTAAGAAACATAAACGGAGATCCTATATGACAAATAAATTGGAAACGTTCAACTTGCCTAACTTTCGCCGAAAAGTTAGTAACACAGATTAGGAAGAAAAAAAATAGTTAATTTGTAATATTTGAGAATGTTTTCTAGCACAGCAGCATATATTTTTAGAAGCCTCTACTTCGAGTTTATTTTTTCTCTTAAAATTACTTTACCCTGCAAATAAGAAGAATTCGATTTTAACATTAATAGAAGTCATATGTGTAACAAAGAAATATTTAACCATTTTTTAAAATACTTACATAATTTATTATTGCTTGAAATAAATTTTAATCGTACAACAAAAAGTCAAACTTGCTTAAATACGCCAACTTAATATTATATACAAACCTGGTGGATTCTTTATCTTTAGTTTATATCAATTTCTGACGAAGTTAGAGCTAGCTGCAACAGATGGCACCAAAAGGTTTTTCTAACGAATTTTTCTTGGCTTCAAATATATTTTTTAAGACTTGTAGTGGATGACCACTTGATGTTAATAGTTTCTTCAAATATTAATTCATTAATTAAATTTAATTAACTAAAATAAAAAAACATCTGTTGACCTAAATAGGAATTGACTTTAAAATTTTTTTATACTGTTTTTATAACAGATCATTGATAATGTAACGTCGTGGCACAAGATTGAAAATGTACGCTAAGCTAATTATTAAAGAATGCCTCGTTCGAGTCTGTCCGGGGTCTCTTCCTCCGACCGCAGGGTTCAGTTACGGGAATCTCTCGTCGTAGTCTATCAGGAGTCTTCAGGAGTCTTCTCCCTCTTTCCGAAGTCCACTCTTTTAAACTCTAGGGGCGGGTTCACTCCACGCCCTTCATCAATCCCCATTGGCCGACCTCAGGGTTTTGCACCCGGCAGCAACGGTCTTGCACGTCATCAATTCGTGCAGAGATGACAAAAGTCCGGTCCCTCTCAAAGGTTCCCGGCGACAAGGGCCCGGCTGACATCTGGCACTTCAAACACCTCGCCGCCGCCTGCAGTGGCACCAGCATTCAAGACGTACAATCACTGCCCATGAATAGAAAATAATGCCGCGATGCCTGGCCCATAGTGTCCGCCAGACACCGTCGCCGACGGTCCAGCTGTCTGATACAACACAATACCACCAAAGACACGTGTTCCCCGGCTGTGGAAACGTTTATGAATAGAGGCGCTTTCTACATTGTGACGACGTCACAACTCCTTCCCCCTGAAAACGTCCATTTCACTGGACTGCTCTGGTACAATGTTGGATCCGTTCTTATGACTGACTCAAAAAAAGAATGTCTTAACAATGAGATCAACCAGGACAGCAATCCAATAATAAAAAAACACTCAAAAATATGATAATAAGTAAATCCAAAATTCCATAACATTTTACACACTTTACAGTGAAAATTTTAATTTCTGATCTTGGATTCTTTCTTAATGTTACATCTTATTTTTATAAAAATTTGAGTTTTAAGTGAATAAGTTAAATCCTAACATTTTACTATTATCACTATACGTTAAATCACACGTAACTACTGTACTAGACATCTATGTGCTTACACTTTACTGAGGATTTCAGTAACACATACTTTTTTTTACCATATACACACAATCACACACAATACAACAATGTAGACACACAAATACAATAAAAGAGTAAAATAATTTAATAGGAAAATTTACGATGACTGATTATTCTAATCTACTGAGGCCGTCTGCATTTCCATGGAGCTTCCCGTGTTTGTGTCTAATTTCGAAACTAAAAGGCTGTAGACTCAACGCCCACCTTTGCAGCCTCGGGTTGGTGCTCCCCAGCTTGTTTAGATATGTTAAGGGATTGTGGTCCGTCTCTATAACAAATTTTTGTCCGTCTAAATAATGCTTTAACCGTTTTAAACCAAAAATTATCGCAGCTAATTCCCTTTCCCCAGTTCTGTAGTTGCGCTCCGCTTTGGAAAATTTCTTGCTTAGGAAAACAATGGGATGCTCCTCCTCACCTATCCGTTGCGACAAAACAACTCCGGCCCCAACCTCGCTCGCGTCCGTCTGCAAGATAAAATCTTTGGAAAAATCCGGAGCGAACAAAATGGGTTGGGAGAAGAGTTTGGATTTTAGCTCCTCGAAAGCTTTCTCACATTTCTCATCCCATGCGATCTTTTCTTTCTTAATCTTCCCTTTTAGAGCGTCGGTTAATGGCGCAGCTATGGCACTGTAATTTGGGATATAATGGGCATAGTACCCCACCAGCCCGAGAAAAGACCGTACCTGAGTTTTCGTGGTGGGTTGAGGGAAATCTGCTATGGCTTTGACCTTAAGATCACTTGGAGACCTGCTTCCCGAACCAATTTTATGACCCAGGAATAAGACTTCCTCTTATGCGAATTTACATTTAGAAGGTTTCACTGTTAGTCCCGCCTTCCTCAATCTTCCCAAGACCGTGCCGATATGTTTTACGTGATCCTTCCAATCTTGGGAAAAAATGGCTATATCGTCTATGTAAGGTAAGGCAAACTGCTCTAAACTCTCCAAAACCTGGGCCATTAATTTACAAAAATAATAGGGTGCACATACTAATCCAAACATCATCTTCTTGGGGATATATGTGCCAAATGGTGTAACGAAAGCTGCGTATTTCTGCGCTCTCGGTGTGAGGGGAATCTGAAAGTACCCTTTTGACAGATCCATAACGGTTACGTAAGGAGCCGCGTTCACCTTTTCTACGATCTCCTCCATATTTGGCAAGGGGAAAAACTCAGCTCGAGTCACCTCGTTCAAACAACGATAATCGACACACGGTCGAGGGTCTCTATTTGGGCTCTCTACTAAAATAAGGGGCGAGGTGGAATCGGATTGCCCTATCTCGATGACACCCAGTTCTAACAAACGCTTAACTTCCTCTCGCAGTATATTAATTTGCCTCGGGGACATCCGATAAGGTTTCGTCTTAATGGGCTTTTCGGAAGTCAGTTCGATATCCATTTCCATCAAATGGGTTGTCCCCGGGTCTGGGGAAAACACGTCCTTATTTTTAGTAATAACCTTTTTTAATTCGTTGATCTGAGCTGGGGATAGTTTAAGCTGCAGTTGGCTTTCCCCCAGTATTTCTTGGTAGTCAAACGTCGTACATTGTTTTTCCGGATATGGAATTTCGGCGTCCCCCTCTATTTCGTCTGAGCCTTCTTCTATGACCAGATTTACTAACTCGGGCCTCCGATTATATGGTTTTAGTAAATTTACATGATAGATGGTACTTCTATCCCTTTTCCCGGGTAAATCAATTACATAATTCGTCTCCGATATCCTATTTATCACCTTTGCAGGCCCTATCCACATCGAGTTTATTCCGTTTAGAGGTGGCTAGTACCATGACGAGATCACCTCTCCCAAATTTCCGTTCCACGGCCTGGCGATCATACCACGTTTTCCTTTTATGCTGGCATTTCTTCATTCTAGTTGTCGCAATATCTTGGCAACGCTTAAGTCTATTAATTAATTGCAGTATGTATTCCACAACTGGTTGGCTCGTGCATTCTTCCTCCATCCATTGCTCATAAATTAATGTTTGGGGAGTTCTCAAATTCTTTCCCATCACTAACTCTGTCGGACTGAATCCGGTACTTTCGTGAGTGACCGTTCTCAGAGAAAATAATGCCGAAGGAAGGACCCTCTCCCAATCTTCTCCCGACTCCACGCACAAAGCCTTAATTATGCGCTTGATGGTCCTATGCACTCTTTCCACTGCATTACTTTGGGGGGGGGGTGGACTGAGGACAGCGTTACCTTTATACCGAATCTATTGAAAAATGTGGTGGTCAATTCACTAGTGAAAGAAGTCCCCAAGTCGGATTGTATTTCGCGCGGAAATCCTATCCTAGAAAAGATAATCAAGAGGGCGTTTATTACGTTGGGGGATGTAATACTTTCCACCGGTATAGCTTCAGGGTACTTCGAGGCAACACAAATTGCCGTAATCAGGTATCTATTTTGGTTGGTTAAGATCGGTAGGGGCCCCACAGCATCTATGTTGATTTTAGAGAATACCTCTGAAATATTCGGCACGAGCTTCAAAGGTGCTTTCACCTTATCCTGAGGCTTTCCTACCCGTTGACACGAGTCGCAAGTTTTAACGAACTCCTCCACATCCTTGTACACATTAGGCCAAAAAAAATGCCTTAGAATCCTATCTTTGGTTTTCGTCACCCCCAGATGTCCCCCTATCTCGTCATGGCTAAGTTTGTTAATTTTGAGTCTATATTTTAGGGGCACGCACAGTTGTCTGATTTCTTCCCCTCGCCTTGTTCTCGCGACTCTAACTAATCTCCCTCTGATAATTTTAAACTCTGTGTCTCCCTCTGTTTGGGCTTTATCCCATAATTGCTTGAGATCCAGGCATTTCCTTTGCTCCTCTATAAATTCGGAGTCTTTCAGTTCTGCTAAACTCATTTCACCTCCTCCTTCAAACGCAGGAATTTCAAGGCTGTCTTTTTCATCCCCTTCGGACGGGGAAACGAATTTCGCAAGTTTCGCCCGGTTCTCGTTCAAAACCCCATCACTTGTCTCCTTTCCCCTCTCAAGGGACGGACATATTCCTTTACTCCTGGTCACCACAGCGTTAATCAACTGTACGCCTTGATCGCT
The DNA here is from genome assembly GCA_019973975.1 of Trichonephila clavata. Taxonomy (NCBI): domain Eukaryota; kingdom Metazoa; phylum Arthropoda; class Arachnida; order Araneae; family Nephilidae; genus Trichonephila; species Trichonephila clavata. Next base: position 29,384 of record BMAO01033849.1, on the reverse strand, counting down.
TGCTTCGATAAGCTCCGCCGTCCGGTTTCCCAATATGTACATATCGAAATCGCATTTATCCTGCTTTATAGCAGCCTTGGTATAAAATTCTCCTCTCTTTGTCGTGATTTTAATTTTAGCCACAGGCAAACTTCATCTAATGGGCTCTTTACCCAAACATATTCGCCTAGGAGGTCATTTTCGTTAATCCAGCTCCGGGCGCAGACGTCTATAGCTGACCCTGAATCCCTTAAACATACCCTATCCACGCCATTTATCTCCATATTTACTTTAAAATTTTTAAATGGATCCTCATCCCCGGTATTTACATTTAAATTTGCTACGGTTTCAAAGTTATTCTTCCTCAATCTGGGGCAAGCTGGTTTTATGTGTCCTGCCTCATTACAGTAGTAGCATATTATGGGTTTCCTTTTTTCAAATTGACTCTCCGATCCCCTGAGACCCTCTCGCCTAATCTGAGAACTCCCATGGCTTACTTCATGCCTAATAGAATCCCTATTCAGGGATAAAACACACATTTCTACCCTTTCCACTAAAATTAGCTAATTTATTTTTACTTTCGAGCGATGGTTTATCATAGGTCCTACGCTCCCACGTTTTCGCAAGACCTGGCTTCTTATGCATTCTTTTAATCGCCTCAAAATGGTCCAATTTCTATGCTAAACTTTTAGCCTCTTTGAAGCTATCCCACGTATCTAGAAAATGGTCAAATAAATCACTTGGTGCTCTTTTTTTTATTTGCTCTGTCACTAGTAGCTCTTTCAACGCGTCGAAACTGTCCACTCTCATCCCGACTAGCCAATTGTCTAGGTAGGACCTGAGCTCGAACACCAGATCAGCCCACATCGCACCTGGTCTGCGTTGATGCGACTCAAATTTATCTCTAAGGGCCACCGGCGTGAGTTGAAACCGGGCTAAGAGCAGATTTTTTATGTGAGGGTAATTGTCGCCTTTCTCCGGTGGTTCTTTCACCACTATCTCCGCGATTTCCATCGGCAATAACGGAATGAGTTGGGAACCCATCTATCCTCAGCCACCTTTTCCTTTTTCGCCTGATTTTCAAAAATTTCGAAAAATAAATTTATGTCCGCATTTTTAATATCTAATTTAGGCACTAGGTCTCTTAAATTAACCCGTCTATTACCTCCCTGCCCCTCAAGATCGGCAGACGATACACTTATCGTATCCGTACTATTAGTTAATCTAATTTTTTCCAACTCAAATTCCCTAACTAGTTTCCTCTCCGCAAATTCCCGTTCAAGTTCCCGTTCCTTATTTTCACATTCAAGTTCCTTATTTTCACGTTCACGTTTTTCATCCAAAATACACTCCAACAGACATTTAGCTGATTCCTCAACATATTGTTCACTCTGACATATTCTCTTCGTAATTTCTACCTTAGGTAAGGTATTATCGGCTTCGACTCCCAATTCTTTCACCATCTCTATCAGGACTTCTTTTGTTTGCCTCATAAGATACGCCATGATGTACTAATACACACAAAACCAAAACTAAGCTTAATTGTCACAAAATTTATACAAAACTCAACGCACACTAGAAATACACTAGTCCTAGACTTAACTATAATTCACAAAAATCCTAAAACAAAACAGTACTCTCCACAGTAACTGTACCAATGAAACAAGTATAACTACTGTATACTTAACTATATTTGACAAAAACGCACAAATCTTAAAAGCAATACAGTACTCTACACAGTAACTGTACCCCGAAACAAGTATAACTACTATATACTTAACTATATTTCACAAATGTGCGCAAATCTTAAAAACAATACAGTACTCTGCACAGTAACTGTACCAACGAAACAAGTATAACTACTATATACTTAACTATATTTCACAAACAAATATACTAATAAATCGCACATTTATACATCATACAAAACTTTAAAAATCTTTCTAGTCTCTCTTTCTAGTGTTTGCTAACTTTACCTAGTACGTAAATTCTTTACTACCAAAATTTTACATACATTAATCATAACAATAATAATAATCAATTGCTGCCCCGAGTATAATCTCAAAGAAAAGACTCACCTTTCTGTTTCGAATCACTGCCAAAATCTATGGCACACCTGGACGGGAATTCACAGCACACCTGGTCGGGAATCACACACTGAATACTCTTGACTTCCTTCAAAATCAGCCGACGGAAATCAGGGTCTGTTTTCGGCTTTCCTCCGCTTGTTTCTTTCGTTGATTCACCCAACACGATTCACATAGAGTAAAATGGACAGCAGGCTCTCCGGGAATTTTCCAGCAACAGGAACACACTTTAACGATAAGGATGGAGACACCACAGGAACTCAGGAGAAATTTGCATTGTTTAAAGTTCTTTTATTTTTCTCGCACACACGGCTGGCATTTTCTCTTTATTTCTTTTTTCTCAAAAATTATTTTAAATAAAAAAGGATTCGGGCATTTAATTAATTTGCCAAATGCCAATCCCACCTCGCTGCCACCAATTTAATTAGCTGTAACGTCGTGGCACAAGATTGAAAATGTACGCTAAGCTAATTATTAAAGAATGCCTCGTTCGAGTCTGTCTGGGGTCTCTTCCTCCGTCCGCAGGGTTCAGTTACGGGAATCTCTCGTCGTAGTCTATCAGGAGTCTTCTTTCTCTTTCCGAAGTCCACTCTTTTAAACTCTAGAGGCGGGTTCACTCCACGCCCCTCATCAATCCCCATTGGCCGACCTCAGGGTTTTGCACCCGGCACCAACGGTCTTGCACGTCATCCATTCGTGCAGAGATGACAAAAGTCCGGTCCCTCTCAAAGGTTCCCGGCGACAGGGGCCCGGCTGACATCTGGCACTTCAAACACCTCGCCGCCGCCTGCAGCATTAAAGACGTACAATCACTGCCCATGAATAGAAAATAATGCAGCGATGCCTGGCCCATAGTGTCCGCCAGACACACCGTCGCCGACGGTCCAGCTGTCTGATACAACACAAAGACACGTGTTCCTCGGCTGTGGAAACGTTTATGAATAGAGGCGCTTTCTCCATTGTGACGACGTCACAATAACATCCTAATTTACCATATATTTACGCATATATGCCGAGAATTTTTAGAACTTTTTGAAGCTTAAGTACGGGGATCAACTTCTACATATATCCGGAAAAGTCAGAAAAGGGGGGTTTTTTACAGATTTTATAGAATTTTTTAAGCTTTTTGGATGTTTTGAATTTTTATTTCCAATGGAAAATAGTCGTTTAAATCCTTCAAAATCAATGTCCGAATCCGTTTGTTTCCGAGTTGGTAATATTCCAATTCACTCATTGAGATATCGAATGCATGCAATTATCAGGCGATTTCCGAACACCAACTGTTCCTTTAGCAGAGTAGAACAGCGATATGGAAGCAGCAGTGAAAGAAGTTAGGAATGTTTTTTAGGTGGTGGGAATTTTTGAACAACTTCTCTTTTTTTGGTGTGGCTTCTGGTGAACGAGTGAATATTAAAGTCACACTATTTTAGTTATACGAAGGCTTTTGGCGACGGATCTCGTAATGTTGAACCATGGTCAAATGACGAGGACGACACCTGAGTTGGCAACCCCTTTCTTAACTACCACACAACACCAACGGTAGGACGTTTGAGCTCTCGACAGATTTAACGTGCATCGCTCCCCTACACGGCGGGTCTTTTGTGATACTGGGCTCGAACTCATGACATGCCAGCCACGACCCGATTCCTTGACCACTAGGCTTCCACGGCCGGAGTGGCTTCGGGATTCTAATCTGAACAAAGGAGAATTTGAAACATGCATTTATATTTGAGCATTTAATACATTCTAAAAAACATCCATATCGTAATTCTCGTCCAAAATCGCAAGGATTGCGGAGAAAAGAAGAAAAGAAATTATTAGAAAAATTTGGGTGCACTCAGCTTTTCAACTGTATAACTTATAATCGGTTATGATATATAAGTCACATTTTCCATTGAAAAATAGTCGTTCATCACAAATAGCAAAATCTCACTTTTTTCTATATTTTCTTTTCTACATTTATCGTAATGATTTTGGAAATTCATTAAAATACGACACTAATTTCCTAGTCTCCTATTAAATCAATTATATCCATTGCAATAGTTTCAAAATTAATTTCTTTTAGTTTCAAAAACTTTCTATTTTCCAATCGGAATTATTAATCGCTCGGCCTGGTCTGTGTATATGTTATACTTAATCTTCGTTTAATTTTCTGACTGACCGGTATTTTCAATATTGTAAATAGGTTTGATCCAACTTTGGCATTCTTTACTTTTTTTTTTTATTGCTTTGACTTCTGCTACAAGTCACATAGCTGTGACGGTTGAAATTCTGTTATGGTGGGAATGGAGAAATTTAGAAGAGGGGGTTCTGAAAGGGTTCTTTGGTGGGGGGGGGGGGAATTCAATTCGTCTGCGAGGTCCAAAGTTCTGAGACAGAATGTTGCTTTCCCGTTTTATTACTGGGGGTGAAACATAGCTCCTTTACATTGGAAAGGGGGGGGGGATAATTAGGTAACAGTTTTCGCTAGGAAAAAATTTCGCTGTTCTCTCCCATCAAATTCGAGATCGTCACTTCACCTCTGTTCTTTTCATTTTAAGCAATTAGTTTTCAATCCTGTTAATAATAGATCGAGTATAAATTTTTTTAATAATAGTATAAATATAATAAATGTTAATTAAATCAATAACACAAAGATTTTTTTTTGAAGAATCTTAATGTAAAAAATATCTTCAGTTTCAAATAAAACTTTTTCTTATTTCAATTTTAGTTTTAACCATAAAGACCCCTTTTCTTCCCCTCCTCCACCCCACAATCACTTAAAAATACATTTATAGATAAAATGACGGTTTTTAACCAAGCTTATCCTCAGAATTTTTTGCTTTTTTATAAACATACTAGCTGAAATGCCCGTTCTTCGCACGGATTAAGTTTTAAAAACCAAAATTCATCTATTATAGCAATCAAAATATTTTTTTAGGGAGGGTAAAACCCTGTATTAAGTAGTATAACCAAAAATTAAAAATATTTTTTTCAAATGAATGTTCACATTATAAATAATTTTAAACAAATTGCAATTTAGCCTAAAAATAAATAATTTAACAAAAACAAATATTTCAATGTAAGAGAAAATTAGCATGCTAAAAAGTAAATACATATGAATGAATGCAAATATAAATAAAAATTATTAGAAATGTGATAGCAGTAGTAAGTTTCTGCTATGGGAACTATGGGTGAAATAACTTGCAATAGATAAACCGAAAGAAAAAATTAATGAAGATAAAGTGATTCTCACTAAATGCTATCATAAATAAGAAACATTAGGAAACTTTCAACTGAAAAAAAATTAAATTAGTATTATATGAGGTATGGGTGCAATGCTATCTAACATCTCTGTAATACATTTAATATAGAGTATTAAATGTAATTCAGTACTAAAAAAAATTTAATTAGTATGAACTAAAAACAAAAAATCTACCTAAAACAGATAAAACAGGTCCCCATTGAAAAAGCCCAGAACCAACAACAGTACTAAATGAAACAAATAATAAACCACGTTGCTAAAAAATTAACCATTACAAATGATACAGTGGTGGCAAAAAGTCCTGAACACACTCATTTTTTAGCGTAATTTTTGTGTTTGACTTCATTTTTCGTTGTGAAATTATCGCACTATCTTAAATATTGTTATTGATTTTAATGTATTTTTTTATGCTGATTTCAAATCTACTACTAGTTTCTTAATGACTAAAATATTTTTTGTAGTAAAGCTGCCTGAACACAATAATGTGAAATATGTGCAGAATAAAACAATATAGAATAACATAATATACAAAGAAAAATAACACGAAAATTGACAAATACGGTATATTTAATAAGCATTTTGAAAATTACATTGTTGTCACATGTTAGAAAATCAATATTTTATGGGCCAGCCGTTTGCTTTAATTACGGCTCTACATCTTTTTGCATGGAATGCACCAATTTCAAAAGAAGACCTTTCGTGACAATATGGTTGAAGGAAAATATTAAAGCTTCAATTAATTCACGTTTGTTTGAAGGTTTTTTCTTTGAAATTTCATAACCAATTTTAAATCATAAGTTCTCAATTGGATTAAGGTCGGGAGACTGTCCTGGCCAGTTCATTCTATTCACAGTATGGTCTTTCAACCATTTCTGGACTACCTTTGCACGATAACAAGGGGCGTTATCGTCCTGAAAAATCCATGACTGATTCCCAAAAAGATCTCTCGCAGTTGGTAGCAATTTATTTTGTAGTATTTCAATGTAACCCATGGCTTTCACTATTCCGCTAACGATGTAAAGTCTTCCAACACCATGAGAAGACATACAATCCCATACCATCACTTTTGTCGGGTACTTTACTGTGGGCTTCAGACACTGAGGGCTGAATTCCTCATGAGTGCGTCGTCTTACTACTTTGGTTGCCAGAAATACAAAACTGACTCTCGTCACTAAATATTACCTTTTCCCAGTCTTTAATAGTCCATAATGAATGTTCCCTTGCCCACGTCAATCGCCTCTTGCGTTGAAATTCAGTCAGTAATGGTTTTGGGCGCGCTTTACAGCCTCGTAACCCAATTTCCAGCAGTCTTCCTCTAACAGTTCTTGGGCACACACTCACATTTGATGTCAAAGTCCATTGTTTCAAAATTTGCGAGGAATTAAGCTTTCTGTTTGAAAGTGAAATTCTGTGCACTAACCTGTCTTCACGTAAAGATGTTTTTCTTGGTTGTCCAGATCGCCCCTGTCCGCAATAAAATTTGTTTCAGAAAATCTTTTCAAAGTTCTCACAACAGTAGAAAGGCCACATGGTACTTTAGCAGCAATTTGGCGCATGGAATAATCTTCTTCCTTCAAATGTATTATTTTGTACCTTTTATTCTCAGGCAGACATGAAAATTCAGCCATAATTCCAATATTTTCCACAAACGCACTTCAAATTGCTTTCAATACACTATTTTCCACAAGCACAAAACTGCATCTTCTTACACTATTAAAATTCGAAGGTAAACAAACGTATCTATCTATCTATGTATGTATGTGCGTCTATCTTCTCACGAACCGCACCACGCAGAAAGTCGCGGAAGGTACCAAAAGATCGGGAATTTTCCGGGGAAGCCGTATTGCCTATTTATATTCCGATATTGTAATTAATTAAAAAGATATTAATTAAAAACCTTAAAACGCCTAATTGCTTTACTCCTGCCGGTTGTTTACTTGGCGGAACTTCCCTTCCCTTTCGGCCGAGCGGTAATCTTACGTTTTCCACCATATTAAAATTTTCATCTAATTTTCGGTGTCAAAATTAGACAAAAAATAATTACAGAATCGGAAAGATCATTTATTTCGCCACGGCACGGTATAATTTTTTTTGTAAAATAAAGATATTTTCTATTTTTTTCGAATTTTTTAAAATAGTGTTAAAACTGATGCGTTTTTATGAAAATTATTTCTAAATCGTTGGGTATGAATTACTTTTCGTGTTATTAATTCAATATTCTACACTAATTAACTTCAAGCCTTTCTCTTTTAGATCCATTTATTTAAAAAATAAAATTCCCAAAACTTTTTTTTTAAAGAATTTTTAAAAAGTAGTCCCAATTTTTACTTCACATTGAATAACTTCGTCATTTATGAAGGTAATCTCACAAAACCTTTTTTCCGTGTGTACAGTAATATTATCCGTAACATATACGAAGATTGAAAAAATTGCTTCAAAATTACGGATTTAAAAAAAAAAATTGTGATTTTCGTAAACTTATGTTTTTCTGAGAAATAAATTAAAAAGTAGTAATTTGTACATTTTTTATTTCAAAGTATGTTATTTTTGCAAATAGTTGGTGATGTTTGAGAGCATTAACGTAAAAATTATGCCCTTAAAATGAAGGTAATGATCTTTAAAATAATTTTAAAACAAGCGATTTTACATTTAGCCAAACATTGGCGTCGAAAATTAGCTTTGCGCCAAAGACGTTTGGCCTGTTTCGCCTTCGACCGCATCTAACTCAAGGGTTACACTAAAAAAATTCTGCCTTAAACAGGGGGAAATCAGTAACTTTGGCGAGTAAAAAAAAATGCGAGTGAAAGAATTATTTTTTTGTCAATTTTCTTTATATAATTTTCAAAATTAAATAACTATATATGTCAGATTAAGATGATAAAATGCATTTAATGCATTTCTGAGATTCATTTAAAATATTTATCAGTATCGATATTTTTGTTCTCTTTCATAAAACTTATAGTTTACTTTAAAATAATGCCTAATGTATATTTCTTTTTTTTTTACATATAATTTCATAATAAAATCGAAGAATTTGCCTATTTCGAATTTTTTTTTTTTGGAAATAGTCGGTTAAATAGGTATAAATTCCTTAGAAAAAAAAAGCTATGTTCGTATTATATATTCTTTATTATTAATTGCTTTTCTTTTAAAATATCAAAAATCAATAAATTGTTTGCAATACATTTAAATGTAATCTTCAATCGAAATCTTTCAATCGTTATGTGAATATCCTGTGGATCCCCTCAATTAAAAATTAAATTCAATTTGAACCTCCCATTCATTAGTATTGCCTATTTTCACTTCTGCTGCAGGGCTGGGTAGCGTGGCTGGCTAGAGCGCCGCTTTCGCCCTTCCGCTAAGAGTCTCATTCTTATTTTCTGGGTTCAAATCTAGAGGATTCCATTTTGTTCATTTCTGCTTATTTTTCCCACCCCGTAAATTAATTCTCTCTCCTTCAATGATTGAATTCACTTGCTGCATCCCCACTGATCTGAAATTTACTTCATTTTCAGTGCTGCCATTATGTAAGCAAATGGTATGCCACAATTAATTGCTAAATGAGCAATTTTAATCAATTTTATTAGAAAATAATTAATAAGTTAGTTTTTTATAATATACTTTTTTTCGCAGATACGTGTTTAAATAATTTAATTAACACAGAGTGGAATGAAAAACGATAAAATTAAAATTTAAAAAAATTAAATGTTTTTATCAAATAGTATTATTTTCTTTTTGAATGTTTTCTTCAGTGAAATTTGTCTAAAATTAAAATGCATTCAATGCATTTCTGATATTCATTTAAAATATTTATCAATATCGAAATTTTTGTTCTCTTTCATAAAACTTATAGTTTACTTTAAAATAATGCGTAATTGCATGAAACTTTTTTCCCCCCCGTGTCGAATATTTCAAAAAATTCTCACAATTTTACTTCAAGAATTAAAATAGTAGTGAAATTTTGTAATTTTAAAAATTTATACTTTCTGTCTTTTTTTCAGCATACAACTATTTTTTAAAAAACTACATTTTCGTTTCCGGGAAATAAAAAATTGCAACGAAAGAATTGGAAAGTGAGTGGGTGATTTTAAAATTCACCCTGTTTGCCTATTCGAAAATTTTTGGTGACGGACCTCGAAATTTTTAACCATTCTCAAGTGACGAGGACGACACCTGAGCTTTCACCCATCTTTAAGAATTACCACACCACACCAACGCAAGAACAAATTTCGAAAAAGGGAGTTTTTATGACATAGTTAAAGAAATCACTCACATCGCGCGCATACACACACAAGTTCTATCGGCCTGAGGGAAACACGAAATTTCCATGGGGATGAAATTATTCACTTAGGAAAAGGAAAGAATTGGAAAGTGAGTGGGTGATTTTTAAATTCGCACTGTTTGCCTATTCAAGGGTTTTTGGTGACGGACCTCGAAATTTTCAACCATGCTCAAGTGACGAGGACGACACCTGAGCATTCACCCATCTTTAAGATTTACCACACCACACCAACGCAAGAACAAATTTCGAAAAAGGGAGTTTTTATGACATAGTTAAAGAAATCACTCACATCGCGCGCATACACACACAAGTGCTATCAGCCTGAGGGAAACACGAAATTTCCATGGGGATGAAGTTATTCACTCGGTAAAACGAAAGAATTGGAAAGTGAGTGGGTGATTTTTAAATTCGCACTGTTTGCCTATTCGAGGGTTTTTGGTGACAAACCTCGAAATTTTCAACCATGCTCAAGTGACGAGGACGACACATGAGCTTTCACCCATCTTTAATAATTACCACACCAACGCAAGAACAAATTTCGAAAAAGGGAGTTTTTATGACATTGTTAAAGAAATCACTCACATCGCACGCACACACACACACGGCCTGAGGGAAACACGAAATTTCTATGAGGGTGAAGTTATTCACTCGGTAAAAGCCCGTGCAACGCCGGGCTAAGCGGAGAGGAAAGAAACAAAGAAATCAAAGTTATTTCGGAAAATAATATTGGAAGTGCTGAATTTGTGAAGTTGAGTGAATATTTACGTCCCACTGTTCAGCAGCACGAGGCCTTTTAGGGACGGTCCGCGTAATTTTGAACCATGGTCAAGTGACGCGGACGACACCTGAGCTGGCACCCCCCTCTCCTAACTACCACACCAACGGGAGGACGTTTGAGCTCTCGACATATTTTACGTGCATTCCACCCCTACACGGCGGGTCGTCAGTGGTACTAGGATCGAGAATTTGTGAAGAGAAGGGAAAATGTTAAGCAACAAAGCCATGACACGCATCACGAGTCATGCACTCACATCGTACGCGTCAAACCCCACAAAAGTGTTGGCGTTAGAATAAAAGGAGGAAATTAACATGGGGATTAAGTTATACCCTCGGTATAAGCCCGTGCAACGCCGGGCCATGAAAGCTAGTTCAATACAATAAACCCCGTTTTACCTTTTTCTTTCAACCCTTTATCTCTGGTGGAAAACACACTCACTCATTCTTACAGTGACCTTGTGCTTTCTTGTCAAGGTTTTTTCAACATATCAATGAAACTATTTACTTTAGATGAAATCTACAAACAGATTGGAAATCAGCATGAAAAAATACATTAAAATCAATAACAATATTTAAGATAGTGCGATAATTTCACAACGAAAAAGGAAGTCAAACACAAAAATTACGCTAAAAAATGAGTGTGTTCAGGACTTTTTGCCACCACTGTACAGTTTTCTGGTTTGCAAGATTGTCAGAAGGGCAAAGTTAAGTCATGATGAAAAATCTGTTCAAGGGGTGCTCTCCTCATAGTTTCAGCAAATAGCCCCCCTTTTTGTTAAAAAAAAATTCTGATTTTTTTTCATTTAAAACAAAGATGAGTTCTTATCGGTCATAGGGACCATAAGGCAAAAAACAGTGCCACTCAAAAAAACATTGTACATTCAGGTTTCTCATAAATAGGAAGCATTATCTTCACAATATTACCAATATGTTAACAGCAATTAATTTGAATTTGGTGTCATTTTCTTTCTGTTATATTTTAAGCAATATTTTTCTACAATGAAGAAAACATTGAATATGCCGGTGAAGGAAGGATAGCAATAATCTTTATTTTCAATGACAGAAAATGGCATGGATATGTAAAACATGAAACATTTATATGTAAAAAATGTATGCAATGCCTGTGTATGTATGCAATCAGTGAAGAACAGATTGGCAAAAGGAAAATTACTTTGATGAGCATTTAATCACATCCATAGTTTCCGTGTCCGTTGATAGTTTTTCGAACAAATGTTTTTTTACAAACAAATGGACATGACGTGAGAATCAAAGCAGGCGAGAAGTGAAGGTGTAGTTTCATTGATTGTAAAAAAACACCCCTTTGATATTTGTATCATGAATAGGTAATATCATGATCTAAGATTCTGTTCATAAATAGCATCACAAATTATTGTTCCGCTTAAAAACTCAGTTTTGAACAAAAAAAACACACATTTCCCAACAAAATCTGACTGATTTTTTTTTCACATAAAAACACAAACACAGAATCTTTGTTGTTTTGATATCAAGGAGCGATTAGCATGGCGCCAATTTGGCTGGAATGACACTTATATGTAAGTATCATAAATTCTAATTTAAATCACAATATTGGCAATCTAATAATCCCAATTAATTTGAATGGAGTGTCATTTTCTATGGTACTTACATATTATCGCAACCTATTGGTGACATTACATGAAATGAAGCATATGGTTGCCAATTTGGTGAGTTATTAATTAAGTTGGCAATTTTTGCAATAATACAAAAGTACCAAAAAAGGTTATTGCTTTTTACCTTTGTCGGCTAATTCCATGTTTCATCGATGTTGCAAAATAGTACCAGAATGTAGCTTATAACAAAAAGAAAAGGAACTGATGTATTATTGCAACAATTGCCAATTTGCAATAATATGTGAGTATGTGCGAGACACTAAAATAGAAAATATAGCATTAATTTAAATTAAAAGGTTATCAAAAACAAAAGAAAATTAAGCCTTAATTTTGCCAGAAAATCTTAAAATATAAAAAATTTAAACATTAATAAAATAAACATAAATATATATAAAGTAACCTAGCATAGTAGAAATGGCATTAATTCAAACCGAAAAGGAACCTTAAATACATAAGCACAGGTCTGATTTTGATGGGAAGTAGGCAAGACGTACCGCTAAAGTGTTACTAATATTCACACACACACACACACACAGGCGATGATTTAGTTAACATCTTTTCTTACTTTGGGGCCGACTACCTTCTGTTGTCGTGATATGAACATGAAATGAATTGTAGCCCCCCCCCCCCCAAGCACAACCATAGACTGATAATACCACCAACATTCAGGTAAGCAAGAATAAGGAGAAGCAAATGTGCAAACCCAAGGTCCTTGCAACTGTTTTGTACCATAATATGAACAAATGTTTTTGCATTATTGACTCTAAGAATAACATAAAATTAATAAACAACATGGGGAAGCAAAAAATTTTCAGATACAGCAAAAAGGTTTGAAGAGTGTAATCAAGCTTTTTTGATAATCATAGTACAGCTAAGATAAATCAGGAGCTTTTTCAGACTAAATAATTATTCTATACTGATGGAAATGAGGTAATATGTACCATTAAAGTGTACTAATTACTAATAAAAGTTCTATAAAAGTTTTATGTAGGTTTAGATCTGAGAACCATAGTTAAATTTTTAAAAATATATAAGTTAATATTTGAAAATGTTCATATTTTTTATAGGTTTCCCATTTTAAAAATTTTCAAGTATTTTCCAGGATTAACTATAAAAATAATTATTAAAATTCAACAAGGATACATAATAACTTTTTTCCTTAATTATCTAAGAAACAGAAATCATTTGAAATAACGAAAAAATTTTAAAAATTGAGAAACTTGAAGAAAAAAATCTTCAAAATTTGTAATTTTTAAAAATTTTAAAATAATGGATGGTTAAATTGACTTTTTATTTCCAGAATCAAGAAAAATCTGAAAAGAAAAAACATGAATTTCTTTAATATTACTGTCTCCAAAGCAATGTTTGAAAAAAGGGTACAGTGTAGCTCTTAACAACGCTATTCAAACTAGTAACAAATTTAAAACAATACACCATTTTTTCTTGAGTATACCATGCCCAACCCGATATAGAAATCAAAGGAAAAAAAGACAACACTCCAAAAAAGTTACAAAACGATAGATGCTATCTCTCTCCACCACAATCAAAAAGAAATAATCAAATAGATTGTAAAGAGAAATTTCTCACAACAAGAATGGAATGTGGTTTAATGGACTGTAACAAAGTATTTCTGAAAAAATTGCTCTAGCAACCATTGTTTTAGAAAAATGACATTTTCTTATTAAAGATTCAAATCGCGCGAAACTGATTATTTCCCAGATCTGTATCCTTCTATGGCAATTTCAAATACAATTAGTATCTAAGAGATATGAGCAGAAAGAATTTTATTGCAATTTCACATATTTCTATCAAACAAAAAAATTAAATGCAAAGACAAATAAAAAATATATCTCTCTACAAAAATAAAACTTAAAAAAAAAATTTTTTTTAATTCAACTGAAGACCTATCAAACCCATCCTCAAAAAATTAAAACTCCCTTCTATATTCTTTCTCCATTCTTAACCCCATAGGCATTGTTTATGATACCCAAGACAATGTATACGTACTTGTTGATTCACTGGATGACTTATTTCCTAAAAATCCGGAGCCTTATGAAAACGATTTCATTGAAAAGAATTAAGTTTTTTAAACCGCACTAACGATTTCCTCAATAAGTGATAAATATCTAAAACCAGGAAAGAATTCCATCTAAGATATTGCACTACCCCGAAATGCATATGACAAAATATTCAAGTGCATCACACTCAATTATTTTCCAGATGCTCAATTATATCCAAGCCAAGAAAATATCCCATATTTTCCCACAAATATAGACAGTGGCGTAGCTAGGGCCCTGGTGCAGGGAAAAAAAATTAGGGCCCTAGCTTGGTTAGATTTTATCAAGTAAAAATATATGAATATTTTAAATATATACAAAGCTACCATTTTTATTTACTATCTTCTCTTTCTTGGCACTGTTTACGCTTAAACGCACCACTAGGTCCTTTTTTTTTAATCCATAATTTTAGCCAACACGATTCGTATGAGCTGGAGTACTTACTGACGTTAAAAGGAAGGAGAAATGTAATGCTACGTTACAAAACGTCGTTGGGAATCTCTAGCTATTTATTTATATTCGGGAGAGGATCGAACTCGCATCCACCAGAGGGCTTTGAGCTACAAAATGGTCCACCGAGATGGACAGGAAATGATCAAAAAATATGCATGAACAAGAAAATACATTACAATATTAATAGAATTATTTAAAAAAACACCTCTGCAAAACAGCAGAAGAGGGGGGGGGGCACAAAATTATATCAGTGTATTGAGGATACGGCTAGGATTGCGAAATATTGAAACAGGGAATTAACTTATTATGAATTATATTGCTGTTAAAAATATAATGGAACCAGGAAGTAATTGCCTCTTGTGTAGCTTTTTTAATATGTAATATAAGTATGGTAAGATTTTTCATGGAACTTGAAGTTTATTTTCAAGTAACAGTTTATAAAAAAATGAAAGGATTGAAAATAAACTTTTTTTTTTCAATAATATTGCAGATTTGGCTTCTTTGGTGGTCAGAGTCTGAAGGCTCCCCTGAACTTGAGGTCCAAGTTGCATGGAACCGCCTAGCCCATTGGTAGCTACGCCACTGAATATAGACCGATTAGACTCATTAGCTCTGAGAGGGGGAAAAAATCTTCCGACTAGAATCCCGAACCACTGTAAAGTACAATATGATCCCAAAATATTTGCATGGCTTTGAAAAAATATGTCTCCACACCCATTTTGTGAAATTCTAAGAGGTTTTATCTGAGTAAATATACAGCACACTTTTTGCAAAACTTTCTCTTCCCCTTTCCAACCGGTTCAACACTTCTCCCAGTTGTCATCACCAACACATGCATACTGAAATCGACTACATCTGTCAGTCATTTCTTAGCCACACCCCGTTGTTATAGTAACAGAAGGGCGCTAGATAACAAATTTATCGCTGTCGACGTCATCCGAGTCGCAAACAACGCCATCGGTTGGATCAAGAAAATTTATAGAAAATGGACAACGGTCTTAAGACCTGTGCAGGATTTTTTGCAGGCATATTTCGGTCCTTTCGATGCTGAAAATACAAAAATTACTTTCAATTGAATATATTACATTTTTCCAATAATTATGTGCCCCGTTTAGGTATTTTTTGGCTTAGGTCATTCTCTTGGCTCTGTTCATTCGAACGATAAATGACTGCTTGAGTGGAACTCGGCTATGATAGTTCGAATTGTGGCTAAAGTCAAACTCTTTTGCAATATCTCAGCAACACTTTTAGCTATTTGTGAAGCTTATAGTCTTGGATTTATTGTTATAGAGCGTATTACAAACTAAGATTCTTGTGGTGACACTGCAGATAGGTGGCCAGATCTTGACTTGGAGATTGAAATTTTAGTTGCTTTGTAATTAATGAATACTTTTTGAATCAATTAATGTCTCCTATTAACAGTTTCAGCCGATTGCTTTAAAATATTTCTTCCTTTTTTAAAGATCCGAGATGATCTTTCTTTCAGTAGTACATAGATCTCTCTTCTGTTTCCTACCATGTAATCACACAAGCATTCAAATCTCAAATCCTAAGTAAATCGTAATTACTTAAAAGCACGATTTGGCGTAATTATCTCAAAATGAAAGTCTTTAAAAGCTCTATTTTGTAAGTGTACGCAGACTTTGGGGGGGGGGATCATTTGGTGACCATTCTTGTTTTTTAATGTTAGGGTAGATTTTGTTGTTGTTTGAATAAGGAAATTTTAAAAATCCCTGAGAGGTATGTTGATTTTTTGAAGCGAGATTTTAATAGTAATAAAAGCATAAACACGTAAGATAGTTGCCTCTAAGCAGACATTCGGAGGCAAGTTTATGTAGTGGTGAGTGAGATGTGTTCATCTAAAAAAAATATTGGAAATCAATCCTTCCATTCCATATAATTCAAGTATGACACATTCTCTTCAAGGTACATTAGTTAATATGAATCATTGTTAAAGAGATTAAAACTGAGAATTTTCAAAAAAGAATATTTCTGGGTCATAATTTTTTAATGAATTTTAGGAAAAAGATCAAACAGTGTATTGAACAATAATTTTATTAAACTTTTTGGTTTTTTTAATTTTAGTTTATTGCTTAGAAAAAAGAGCTACTGTGACAGTATTTTTTTAAAATGTTTATCAGAAATCATTCATATATATTTCCGAGTCCTTTACATTAGTATAAATGAAATATTCTTTGACATTTTACAGAACTAATTGATAACTGCAATAAAGTTTTTTTCTTTGATACAATAAAATCGAACTGTCATTCAATTTTTGAATTTCAAATATGATGTACATGCATGTACGCACACACACAAAGAATATAAAAATTCAGCTTATACACAAGAGTTTCTCAACTTAGACGAACAAGGCTTTTCACTACTTACACAGAAATTTATGAAATAAAAAAACATGTTTTTGAAATGAGTAACATTTGAAGAATACTGTCCCAAATCAACTATCATTAATTTTCTGTGAGCATTTAAGGAGTGTCACTTTTGTGATAGATGAATGCAATTAAATTTATAACAGCTGAGCTGATCTCATTTAACAAGTCTTGCAAATATTAATTATCTCACTATTAATAAAGCAAAGTTGAAATCTAACTCACAAAAGTATTAAGATAGACATACTAGAACCTCAGTAAACTGATTATTCAAGTAATGGAAATTGATAAACATTATAGGAAATAGGCCTATCTTGATTCATGTATACAAATTTATTTTCTAAAATAACTTTCATAACTCATTCATCATAAAAAAAATCATATGCAGTAAATTCATATAAACAATGTATAATCATATTTAATTAAATTTTGCCCAATTAAAAAGAAAAAAATCATCTTAGGCATATTTCTTTTTAATAGTACAAAGATAAGTAGAAGAAGTTACAGTAGCTGAAAAACACTCGAGAAACTGAAATTATACAACTTAAAAGTACCTGAAAAATTTTCTCACAACAGCTTTAACAGTAGTACATAATGGTAAATAACATCAAAACACATACAATCTAAATTTTCAAACATAGGAGAAATTTTAAAAATTTATATATAAAAAAAAAAGATTTTAAATCATTAATTTCCATCGTTTCACTCAAATACAAGATTTTGAAAAGTGCTAGACTTTTTTGAAAAAAATCAAAATGTTGCATATTTTCAAAAAGGAGTAGCACCAATGATTATTATATTTTCAGTAGAATGAACATTAACTATTGTTATTCATCATGCAAAAATTGTAACATTGTATTATATTTAATATCATGCGAAAAAATTGTTACAATAAACATTTATGGCAGATTCTACTACTAAAATTTCATAAAAGAAAATCAATATTTTTAGCAAGAGAATATTTATTATTTAATGATAATAGTGAAATTATAGACACATGATATATTGACACATAAGTTTAATTGATAATATATTCAGTTGCAAGAAATGAAAATACTCATTCTATAAAAGCATTACTTTTGGAATAGCAGAACAAAAATTGCAGATCTATCCAAATCTAAGCAAAGATTGCTCAGTTGTGGGAAAAAGTAGATACAATTAAGTGAACTAATAAAACAGTGTTTTATCAACACGTTTTATTCTCCTATATGACTTTAAAAATAACTTCCAACACATAATTTACATAAAAATAATTCTTGAGGGAGTTTAGGAGATCTGTAAGGACACACATGCAATTACATTTACTTGGCTTAACAAAA
Source organism: Trichonephila clavata (assembly GCA_019973975.1). Lineage (NCBI taxonomy): Eukaryota > Metazoa > Arthropoda > Arachnida > Araneae > Nephilidae > Trichonephila > Trichonephila clavata. The sequence continues at coordinate 11,150 of BMAO01033849.1, read as the reverse complement.
TAAAAAAAAATTTCTAAATACACAGCTTAAAAAACTACAAAAGGATCTTATTTTACTCTAAGTAGTTATAATATTAAAATAATCACCCCATACTCAGAAGGTGCAAGTGCATAGTGAAATCAGAAAGTTCTTAATATTTCAATTTAAGCATTTCTTATGATATTTTTCAATGATATACAAAATATATATTGACCCTTGTTAAAACTAGTATATAAATCATTCCTTTAAAAGTTTATGTCTGACTTCTACAGGCTGAATTCAGATCCACAGATACATTTGAAATTATCTTTATACCTTTAATTATCTTTTTGCCTTTTAAAATATGAAAGAAAAAATTTTTTACATAATTTTTTTTAATCAGAATATATAGTCCGAAGTGATCAATGTTCCCGAATGGGAATAATATGATCACTTTTGACTACACATGATTAAAAAACAGAACATAGAAAGGAGTGGATTGAATAATACACAAAGTGGTAAGAATAAATAAAAATTTCATACTATGTTTAAATACAGATATATGAATCAAGTTCATATTTAAATAAAAACTTTTACTTAAACAAAAAAAAATTAATTCAAGCTTTTATTTCATAGTACAGTAGAAAACATTTTAGATGCAATTTTTTCCTGCATTCATTGTAAGTAAATCTTGTACTTGCTAGGTACATCTACCTTATGTTGTTTGTTCAAAAAAATATTCATTACTTTTTTTAGTGATATATAGCAGTGAACTTTGGGTCCTGGTTGTGGCCCATCCTTTCTAGGTGTAATTCTTAGAACAGCGAACATAACCTCTCAGCAAAACTTCAGATAAGTCAGTCAACTTGGCATTTTTTTCATTAGTTGCTGAATGTAAAAGCTAGCCAGTGACAACAGCCATATTTAATGTATAAGCAAATAAATTTCAACATTTTTTATGCAGAAACTGATCAACAATCTACAGTAACATTCTACCTAGGAGGTGAACCTAGGAGGTTCCAGTATTATATATCCATATTAAAATTTATTGTTGTACATTAATATCTTTTACTTGACTGCATTGGGAAGATGAGAGCAATAATTTGAAATCATTATTACAGAATTATCATTTCAGACATAAAAATATCAATCAACTGGTTTGGTAATCAAATGAACCTCTTTCAAGTTTTTTTTTTCTTCTTTCATTTCCTTTGAGAGAATTAATGGACATACTCAATTCAATGCCCTAAGATACTTCAAAAAGCTTTTTTATTTCTACTTGAAAGATCCTTCATCTGTAAAACTATTTTTAACTATATTTCTACTTGAAAGATTCTTTTTCAGTAAAGTTATCAAAAGATATTTCCATTCAAAGATAGTTTGCAACAACTGTCAGATGATTTACAAACCTTATACCAAGGGGAGGGTATTTCACAGTGGTGATGCAACAGAGAATATTAGGGTAGCCCCTGTGCAAAGTCAAGTTTTGGACCCCAAGTTGGATCTCACAAAGGAATTAAAAAATCATAAAACAAGGTTTTGGACTCCCTAAAATTCCTGCCCCTCTTGTGATGCAAGGGTGTACGCGTTATGTTACAGCTATTTCATTCCGCTGTTTTCCTGTATAAATTTCCATTTTATAAGGAATTTAAACAAATTATCCAAATTTTGAATCGGAAGCAAATTGATTTCTACTGAAACATTTTAGAGGAAAAGTGGCCATAATTTGGAACCATTGATTTGTCAATGCTAAGCTGGTTGTGAAATAAATTAACTTTTTGTTGAGTTCATCTTAAATTAGTTGAACATTATCCAACTTATTATTAAGTTACAATAATGTATTATTAATCAAATTAATTTTTTTTTTTTTGTTACTTCTTTGAATTTTTCTAGACATAATAGTAGAAGTAATTATGTCTGCTGTCTCCAGAAGTACTCCAGTAATAATTTTTGATGGATTTTCAGTGATATCCACAGTACGAGTAATCCAACAAAAAAAAACAAGCAATATCTTTCCACTCACTTTGAGTAGGCCCCTTTTGAAATTATGCTGCAATAGAACAGTTGAGACAGGTGGATGTTCCCAATTGAAAACAAATGTTTAGAAAACTACCTCAAGGGCATCATATTAATATCAAATTTAATTTAATAATGAAAGTATTTCAAGAATATAAACCAGTTTTTAGAAATATTGAATGCTCTTTCATATTTGAATGAATATTTTTGTTGTGCTCAGTAGAAATAGTGCTCAGATGAAAATGATCTCCATCAATAGCATAAAATGGTTGTTTTTATGCTATTGATGGAGAAATGTACTAATATTTCTCCATCAATAATAGAAATGTAGCTTTTATTTCATAAAAACTGAAAAAATTAGCAAATATAGTTAAGATTATTTAAGTCAATATTTATTAAAATTTAATTTTAAAATAAATTTTTAATTTGATATTTCTGATTGGATAATAAAAAGTTAAGTATAATTCACTGGATAATAAAAAGTTAACATAAAAATGAAAAACAAAATTATATTTAGAGGTATGAAAATTAAATTTTTTATCATAACTCTACTCAAAAGGTTAAAAAACCATATATGTTTTAACAGTTAATACCTTATGTTTAACTTAAAGCAAAAAATATACAAGTCATTAGTGTCATTATAGACTATTTGAACATTCATTTTTTAACCATACTATAATGTCAAAAAGTATTTTTTATCTGGTTCATTAAATATTTTTTAGATTTTAAAAATAATTACATTATGTAAATAGCATTAAAATTACATGCAGAATTGTACAAAGATATAAGCTTAGAGAAATTTATTGTAAGAATCATAACTCTAAAACAAGCAATAAAAATACAAATAAAATATAAAGCAGTGAGTGGTCTTCAGGAATACATAAATAATACATAAAAAATCTCTAAAAATACTTTTAATAAAATTTATGTCAATAAAAGGAAAAAAGTCACTGAAAATGTTCCAAATAAAATTTTTAAGTAGACTTTGAAGGAACACAAGGGCGATTTACGATAGACCTCAAATTTTTCAGAATCAAAGTAAATAATGAAATCTAAAATGTTTCTCGAACTAAAAGGAAAAATAATTTAACAGTACAGAGAGTAAGAGTTAATATAAGATGTCGATTTATGAAAATTACTATATAGGGAAATTAAACTGGATTATAATAATAATAAAAAAAAAGAATACATGGTTGTTTTAATGTACATCAGATTTCTTCTAGTAAAAATGATTTATATGACTCATTACATTCAAAACTCTCCTGTTAAAAAAAATTCAATTTTTCCTGTTTTTCAAGCAATAAATAAAGAAAGCTTGTAATCAGTTTGTAGCTTCAATTTCTGTGTTTCTCTTAAAGGTTAAAAAATATCAATTCTTTGAAGTAACTACTTTCATGAGAACAACAAAAAACTGACAAGTTAACTTACTCCAAAAATGGACCTATTTTATTCTAATTACAGCATGCTTTAGAAATAAGTAAAAGTGTCATTAAAACTTCATATTGAAAAAAAAAAAAACCTTTAAATTTTTGGTAATAACACATAATCAGAAATCTTACATGAGTCGATAAAAAATGTGGGAAAATAATTTACAATAAAAAAATACCATAAAGTTAAGGAGCAAATTTTTATTTTCTATTATCTAGTGCAAAATGGACTCAACCAGCTAAATACAAAGATCAAATTATAGTTAAAAAATAAATAGAAGAACTCTTGATTTCTAAAAAAATATGCCCTTGAAAATGAATCAAGATAAATTTATCATTCAAAAAACACATAAAAATCAAAATAACTATCAGACTATCCAACATGGGACACAAATTTAAGAAATACTAGATGTTAAAAACAAGGCGTTTTTCCTTTTAAATATTGCGTAGTTTAAAAAAATTTAATTCTTAAGGCAGATTTTAAGCAATACATCTTCCAACTTCCTTACAAAGTCAATACTAATACAAAAAATACATAAAATTTTACATTTTTAGTATAATCGGTTGTTTGCTTATTATTTTTACATCGAAAGAGTCATCAAATATTTTGCGCGCTATACGCCGGGGTTTTTTTTGTAAGCGTTATTCGCTACATAATTTTTTTCATGTAACTTTCTTACCTTGAGTGTCAAACAGGAAGTCGTTAAATAGAGAGAACTTTTTTACGTGAGTAAAGGGAAGGAAGGAGGGGGATGACATGAGTAAAGGGGAAGGAAAGAGGGGGATGACATTCTGCAGGGTTACAGAGCAAAGCAATTTTCTCGCCAATATCGGCGCTTGCTTTGAATACGATGCCAAACATTTCATTTTCTCCGTTGACGTAGACGTATTCGCACGGTGTAAGCTGGCTTCTTGTGGAAAGTATATTGGATAGATAAAAAACTATACCATCTTTTTCGAAATTGCAAGTTTAAATACATGATACAAATTTTTTTTAAATTATTGATTTGTTCAATATTTTTTAAATAAAAAGTTGAATTATGTAATTGCATGGTAAGTAATACGATTACGAGCAGAAAGCGCTCACATTCTTGTTTATGACTGTTTTTTGAAGCTCCGGGTTTTTAACAAAAAGATATTGGATTAATTTAAATAATACGATTGATTACTCATGACCTGAAATTCCAAAAGGTTATGAATAAGTATTTCAAATAAAACCAAGAAGTGATTTAGAGGCGGTCTTTCAAAAATGTAATTACTGTAAGTCGAAAGGGTAAGTAATTTGATACAGAATAAAAAGCGTTTATTAAAGTGATTTGTGTGTGAAATGCTTGTTTTCATATTAAATTTTCTGCACTACGGAATACAATGTTTAATTAATTTTATACACATTGTGCTAATAAATATTCATTGATTAGATTTTTATTAAATCGATTATTTGTTTCGCTCATTCTGTGGGTCATCAAATTACAGTTTAATCGTAATTACTTGTTTTATTAACACACAATTCAATATGTTTATATATTCATAAGGGCACAAGAGTCGAATGATAAATTAACCGGAAGCCATGATCTTCACTCTGACAATGAATCCAGTTTCTCTGATATTTTTAATACAATCCGAAAATTTTTAAAAGCTTAATAAAAAAAAAATTATGACTAAATATTCTGTGTAAAAATAAAAGAGCAAAATTAACTCGTAACAATATTTTTTCTCACACTTGAAAGCTAAATCAGATTATAAAATAACTCATTTTCAAACAAAAATTAGTATATCCTACCATAGTATAATCATATCTATACATATAATGTGTATAAACTCGACCTAATTCGTTTCCATATTCATGCCAAATAAAAGAATGAAAAGAGGATTTCGTTACATATTACTGCTAAATGCATATTTGAGTAAGCGATTCATTTTTTTTTTTTTTTTTTTTTTTTACCAAATGAAATTGGATTTTGAACTAGTTAACAATTTAATTACATACTGCCTGTGATAAAGTTTTTAATTAGATGGAATAAAAATCCTAAATGTTACAAGCTATGTCTAATTTGCAATAAGTTTTCTTATAAAAAAGAAAGATAAAAATTTAAAATGCAAGAATTCTCGTTCGATAAGAAACCATGCGATACTATTTTATGGTTTCCTTTACTAAAATAACTATATTAAAAATGCCGAATTTTAAAAATAAATTCCCTTTTTTAAATGCGTACAAAATGAGCGAAAAGGTTGATTGAAATATTTTTTACCTTATCAACAGTAGAAACTACAATTTCACACAGTTATTTCGTTACAATAAATTATTTTAAATAATATGAAAAAATTAAGTCGATTCCTACTTTGAATGGATGAATAGGAAGTATTTTATTAACGGGAGTTGAAAATTTTAAGATAATATATATAAATAAATAGGGGGAGAGTGAACTAATAGTAGGAATAAAAGGGATGCATTTCTCTATGTTAAAAATCATACGGCCAATTATTTACAAATTACTAAGAGCATTTCTAAATTTATTTTTATTTAAGTCTTTAAAAATACAAAGCATATGTTTTTTTTAAAAAAAAGTGGTCAGAATTTTTACAAGATTTTCCTGCCGTAAATTTATATCTTTTCCAATTTAAAAAGAGTTTATCCATAGAAATGTATCTAATTATAAAACTGATTTTATTTCTAAGCGTGACCTGTGCCCCGCCCACTGACTACATTTTCTCATGATTTTTCGAGTTTAATTTAATTTTTTAGCTATTTAATGTAATTTTCTATTATTTATTATTTTCTAAATTCAATAACTTTTTTACAATGGGCATTGGTAGAAATTTTTACAGTCATCTAAAAATCCCTGAAAGGGGTCCGACAGGACTAGGTGCTCCAAGCAACATTTGCCAACGATAAGCATGACCCTAAAATTTTAAAACACATTTTAACTTTATGAAACACACTTTTTAAATAAATGGACATCATACTTGAATTCCTGTTTAATTTAGTTATCAAGTTCCACCCCCACCCCACCCCCAAATATTTTTAGACAGTCATGAATTCGTGATTCTTACTGATTATTAGGGGGGGGGGGACGAGTGAATAAATAATCTTATTTTTTCTGTTTCGTAAATCTTCAAAACATACACATACTTTGAAAATAGTTTATTTGTTCTTCAATATTTATTGTATTACTTCTATTTTTTATTCTTCCATGTTCATTTTAATAGATTCTGAAATTTAAAAAAAAACTACTTTTGAATCAAAGATAATATTGAATCCCCTAGTGTAGATCCATTACTTCTCATTCAATGTTAAATGCCAGTTAATTGTGCCAATTCTAGTTTATAATGAAGTAAAAAAATTTAATCATGCAAAGTGAGTAAAAAAATCTGGTAAAGCTATTAATATCGCAAAATGTGTGATGACACAGATAATTTCTATCAAATTTCAACTATAACATTTTTTTGTTGTTGAAATAAAAGAAAATTTGATCTCATAAATAATTGCATTATACATTCACATGTATAAAAACAAACTTTTTAAAGAAGCATGCAGTAACCAAATATCATCACACCTATAACGTATATGAAACTGAAACTCTGGTAAAGCACATAAATTTTTACAAATTTGGTAAACTTTTGCAAAAATTACATATTTTTTGAAACATTTTATACAACTGATAACATATACGAGTACATTTGTTATTTTGATAAATAATTTTGAAATGAGACAATCTAAAATATAGTTTACAATTAGAATATAATACATTGTTGACACATTGTGATATTGGTTGCTATATAAATAACACGGAAACATTGGATTCGTAGATATGTGTTGCCTCAATTTCAATAGTATGCGACTGCATTAAATTTGATTAAACACCCTTTTCAACAGTTTGCCCGAAAAAACCGAAGTTTATTTTGCTTATTTCACACAATTTTCATATTATTGTATTCTCTGTATTCTAATGATGGATAGAAGCTGTATTATTGGCCGAGATTTATTTTTGTGGTAATTTAGTTAAGAAAGAAAAAATTAAGCATTATGTAACAAAATTTGTTTAAAACGTATAGAAAATGTATTTGATATAACATGACCACGATAAACCTGGTTCCCCATTTAATTAGTTGTAATCGTAAGGGGTATATCAGGATATAGATTCATAATAAAATAATTTCTCGTCGGAAAATTGGCTCAGTTCAAACTTCACAAGAAAAGAAGTAAAAGCTAATCTTTCTTTATAGCCTGTGTGACGTATAGTCAATGACACTAGGAATAATCAAAGAGCTCCCTTCTCTCTCCTCTGATCTTTCGTAGAAATATAGAGGCTGTAATGATTACGACACACAGCTGTGCGTATGGACATTGTCTTAAACATCGCCCCGGCAACCTTTGACACTCCAAGGAACACTCCCTATTCTGCCCACATACCGGATGTAACCCGAGCCGTGTGCGATGTTCCCAAACACTAGAGAGGGTAGGGAGAAAGAAACCCCCTTGAGCGAAAGAGGATGCCAAAAAACTTCTCTCTCAAAACAACAGAATTTGGACTCTAATAATCTTATTACTAAATTAACTTAAAATGTAAATTTGCAAATAATAGCCTGATGTATTAAACTTAACATTTAAATTATTCAATATCACTCTACCGTAAAAGAGATGACATCTGCTTCTAAGGAGTGGGGGGGGGACATAACAAGACGAACAAAGCATTCGTGAGGACATTCCGACACTGCACTCATTTCCTTCCACTTGATAATCTTTATTTCCTTAAAAAATAGTTTAGAAAAATTTAAATTTCAGTTTTAAAGCTCATGGATATCAATCCTAATTAGTGATAGTCTAAAATAATACGATTTTTAAATTTTTTATATCTGCAATACTTATGTGTGTTTTATGATTACATTATTTAAATCAGCTGATATACCAGCATTTCATTTTTTAATCGATGCAATTTCTTTGCTCAAACGTGAATGGGATTTTAAGCGCTATTTTTAACAAATTAGCTTATTTTTATATACATAAGGAATTGAGCAATATAATATGATCATGAAGTGTACATTGAAAAATTATTTAATATAAACAACAAGTGTTTTTATAAGTTGTAGTAATATTTTGGGGGGATAGGTGGGGGGGGGGAGTTTGCACGGAACTAGTGATTTCTAACATGTGTGTGTGCAACAAAGCATGTTTTTTTTTTGCTTTGATTATTTCGAATGCGACAATTATTTCTTGGTTAAGTCATTTTAATGTTGCCTAACTAGAAAACAAAAAATGCTCACAATAAGTTTCAGGCTTGTAAGAGTTAAAATTTGTTTAAAAATGCAAAAATTCCTTTATATGATAAAAAAAAAAGATACATTATAACTAATAATATACACTTATTCTAAAGATTCTTAAGGCTGTAAAAAACATTTGCCACTTTGCAATAGAAAAGGGTAAAATTAAGAGAAAAGTTTGAAATAAGTATTAACATTAATTCTGATGCTATAAAATGTAATAAAAACTTTAAATATATATTTATAGTTTTTTTAGATGACATTTCAGATTTTGAACAAAATGTTAGTTTTCAAACTCGCGTTAGATCTCACTTATTGTAAAACATTTTTAAAATGTTACGATGTTAATAAAAATTATAAGCAGATAAAAAATATATTATTTTAGGGATAATATTTTTTGATTATATACAAAATATAAATGATCACATTAGAGTGAGTGAAAGAATATTAACGTCGCACTGATTAGCAACACGAGGGCTTTTGGCGATGTGGTCCGCGTAATTTTGAATTATGGTCAAGTGACGCGGACGACACCTGAGCTAGCACCCCCCTCTCATAACTACTACACCACACCAACGGGGGACGTTTGAGCTCTCGACAGATTTAACGTGCATCGCCCCCCTACACGGAGGGTCTTTAGTGGTACTAGGATCGAACTCATGACACGTGTTAAGAATAGTTGACTCCTTTCGCCGTCCAGAGATGGCGCCACGAACTTAACTTCGTTTTCCGGAAACCGATGTGAGTTCGGCGGGAAAATGACATTCTATTCGGATTATTCGGTTGTAATGGTCGCAATTCTTGTGATTATGTTTTAGTGAAATGGTTTTCTTTTATCGTACATGTAAAGGCATGAGTGTGTGTGTGAAGTAAATATATACATGAAAAGTCGACTTGTGAAATCATTGATCATTGAAGTGAATGATTAATACTCTTCAGTTATATATTTTTCATTCCGCTTTCCAAATAATTCCACAGTGTTCTATGCCCAGCATGAAAATGGCGGTAAGTCAAAATCCGTTCGTTATACAATTCATAATTGCATTCTACATCAAACTCAAAATCTAAAGTCTCATTCTCATTCATAACATGTGGTCCGTCGAATCGCGGAGTTATTGATGTGATTTATTCTTTGTCATTTTAATTATTCGTTTCATACTCGATATTCTTATTCTAGTGCATTTATTCTGATACGAATTCTTGAAGTATTCTTATAGTTATTGATGTGATTTATTCTTTGTTATTTTAATTATTCGTTTCATACTCGATATTCTTATTCTAGTGCATTTATTCTGATACGAATTCTTGAAGTATTCTTATACATTCTGATTAATATTATTCGTTTCATACTCGATATTCTTATTCTAGTGCATTTATTCTGATACGAATTCTTGAAGTATTCTTATACATTCTGATTAATATTATTCGTTTCATACTCGATATTCTTATTCTAGTGCATTTATTCTGATACGAATTCTTGAAGTATTCTTATACATTCTGATTGATATTATTTATTATTTGATTCTAGACTTATTCTTTTGTTCTATTTTGTATAAACATTTTTTGATAGTTGTGTATTTGCATTGTGTAGGCATTTGTTATTATTGGTATAGTTGTGTATTTTGTGTAGAATTTTAAAATTTCATTCATAAATCATGGCTCCAAAACAGTCGAAAAATAGTGGTAAATTTGATTTAATTATAAAAGAATTAAAAGTTTTTGAAAGTAGAATAAATAAATGCGATGATAATAAATCACGCATACGTGTTTTAAAAACACAAGTGTTGCAATACGAAACTAGATTAACTGAAATATTCGGTGAATTGTCAACGCATGAAAGTGATGAATCATTTGACATTTATATGAAATATAAAGATATATTATTTAATTGGGTTGTTGACCTTGAACAAAAATCTGAGTTTGAGGAAGTAAAAAATAGTATTCATGTAAAATCTTCAGTAGTTAATTTACCAAAACTTGAAGTTCCGCATTTTTATGGAAATTGCGAGAACTGGATTTCATTCAAAGAGTTATTTAAGTCTTCTATTCTAGATAACAAATCAATAAGTGATCTTGAAAAATTGCAATATCTGCAGGCTTCTGTTCGCGGGGATGCAGCCAAATTAATTCGGGGTTTTGCAATTACTGTGGACAATCTTAAGAACTGTTGGGATATACTGTGCAGTCGGTATGAAAACAAGCGACAATTAGCTCTTAGCCAAATAAATAAGCTATTTAGTATTAAGATATCCAGGGCAAATACTTCAAAATTGCTTTTGGAAATAATAGATATTTGCAATGAAGTCATTCGAAATTTAAAAACTTTGGATTTAGAAACAAATTCATTAACAGAGTTGATCATAATAAATTTTCTCATTTCAAAAGTGGATGTATGTATTAGTCAACGGTGGGAATTATCTTTGGAAACTAATAAAATTCCCACTCTTGAGGAATTTAGAGTTTTCATTGAAAGAGAAGCTCGTGTCTGAA